>JAHFWL010000998.1:0-29473 GCA_021292165.1 Shinisaurus crocodilurus | reverse complement strand
ATCGCAGCCGTTTTAAGGTGGTTTACTTTGTTTTTGGGGACCCGGAAGTGACGCGCCAGGGACCTGGACGTTGCTTTCCCTCTCCTCTCGCAGGGAGTTGTGCCGAGCTGGGGAAAGGTAAGTTGCGCGGACTCGGGGGGATCGAGTGGGGCGAGTTCGCCCCACTTCCACCCCCATCGAGTTCCACGCACATCCCTACACTGTGTGTCTGATGTCTTGGTAATACGCACACACCTTACTGAAGGCAGCTGGAACTCACAGCACCAACCCTACAACTTTCTCCCAGTGGCATTACACCAGTGGTGCAGTGGGAAATGTGGAAGTGCAGGCACTCATCATGACCATCCCCAGGGGAGGCCGGTCACTCCTATTCCGGTGGGGCTCCTAATCCATCGCAGGCCTTACTGGGAGCTTCATAGGAGCTATCCATGGTGCTGAACTCCACCCCAAAATAGGTTCACCACCATGGAGCACCATGGATAGCTCTTATAAAGCTCCAAATAAAACCTGCAATGGATTAGGAGCCCAGCCGGAACAGGAGTCACCAGCCTCCCCCGACCATCCTCATAGCCTCGTCCCCAAGAAGAGTCCACAAATTCAGACGGCTGGGTTGAACAAGCAACTTCTAAACAGTTTTCATCTCCACCAGGAGCAGGCCTTCCGAAAAGTGAATGGGTCTTAAATGCCCACTCAAGACCAGGCCACCCCAAAACACGTTGCATTTACAACAGGGAACAATATATTGTTGCTGGGAAAATTCATTCCCCCCACAACGACTGTGAGAATTGCAGCTAAACTCAGAGGGAACAGGAAAGACTGAAGGGTAGGGGTGGCGCCAGCGGCAGATGACATCAACATCCCTGCTAATAAAAAAGTGCTGGAACTGCATCCCTGTGAGCCCTGGTTCCACTACACCACCACCCTTCCCGATGCTTAGATCCAGGCTGTATCAGCCCTTTCTGCACCCTCCAACGACTGAATTAGGTTGGTGGGTGTTTCCGGTGCCCACCTTAGATACTTTCACACCTTCTGGAACCCTCTGACTGAAGCAACTGCTTCACAATGGTTCGTGTTAAGGCCGGCCCTGTGGCCGAGACACCCTCCCCCCTTCTCCCCCAAGAGGAAAGAAATGGAAGCAGGCTACCTTGAAGACTTTCTTGGCCCATGTCCGGAAGGATTCCTCCTGTCCACAGAGCTCATCCCCCTCGCCCATCCTCAGGATGCGCTCCCCTCCCAGCTCTTCCAAGAGCGTGTCCACCGCACGGGCAAAGGCGCAAAAGTGGGGGTACGCCCGAGAGCCCAGGCCAAAGACGGAGAATCTGCAAGCAAGCAAGCAGACAGAGGTGGCCGCAAGTGGCTACTGGCTACCGAGCAGAGCCAACAGAGGGTCCGTTCTCTCACCCCAGCAGAAGGCGGCAAGCGGGAAGAGAGATGTTGGCCTCTCAAGAGCCAGGACGAGACGATATACCGGACTCGCCTCCAAGACAATCCATGCCAAGAAGACGGCAGGCTTGTTGCTCGAGTTCTGCACATCCTTCACCCTGAATCACCTCTGCCCAGCCTTGGTCTTCCCTGCTCACCTGACATTGGCCAGAGGACCGGTACTCTCAAAGTTGTCCCTGGCTTCAGGTCCATCAGTCGAGGATTTCCGAGCATCCGAATACGAGGAGACACTGTTGAAGCGCACTTTGTAGCTCCTGCAAAACAGGGTCGAGGCAGAGCTAGAACATCCAGGTGGGAGAACGGGAGACAATTGTTGTAAACCGCCCAGAGAGCTTTGGCTATTGGGTGGTATAGAAATAATAATAATAATAATAATAATGATGATGATGATGATGATGATGATGATGTGTGTGTGTTTCTGCTCAGGTCCTTAAGAGCCAGAAGTAGATGTGAACGAGATGCAGGATTGGACCCCCCCACTCTAATTCTTTGTGGGGTTGTTTTTTTAAAAAAAAAAGCATTTGTGAGAGGTTCTGGGCTGTATCAAATGTTAGTCCTACTTAGAGTAGACCCACCGAAACAAATGGGACTTTAAAGCCACACCTAACATGTCCCATTCATTTCACTGGGTCTACTTTAAGTAGGACTAACATTGGACACAACCCTCTGAGTTTGATTAGAGTAGTGGCAGTGGAAACATGGGAGTTTAACCCTTCCCCCCCCCCGCGCCATTCCTTGACCCAAATTTATTTAGGCTGCACTCCTATCTCCGCTTACCTAGAAGGAAGCACCATTGAACTCAACGTCATTTGCTTCAGAGCAGCAATGCACAGGATTGCTCTGTTATTTATTTGAAACGTTTCTATCCCACCTTTTGGCTGGAAGGCCCCCAAATCCTCATGATGATAATTAAGATACAAACTCATTATAGCTGGCATATTAAACAACAGGTTTTTTTTTAAGTGCACAGTTCCCAGCAGTGTCAAATAAAACTGCTCAAACAGCGCGGGAGCAAAAGAATCAGATCAAATTAAAGGCATGGTGAGAGCTGGTATAGCACAGCGGCAACAAGCGGCTACACAACTGAGCTACAAATCAGGAAGTCCCGAGTTCAAATCTTGCCTCTGCCATGAACTTACTAAGTGGCCTTTGGCAAAAGACTCTCAGCCTCAGTCTCCCCATCTGCAATATGGGTGATAGTAATGTTAACTTTACAGGGTTGTAGGGATGTGGGAGGAATCCACTTGGGGGGACAAAATCTGGAGGATTGGCTCAGCTCGGACCCCCAGATTCTGGCCTGTCTACCCAGCACTAGCGCCAACTCACTCCGATGTGAGTTGAGCCAGCATGTGGTCTTTCACTTTTAAAGTGGGCAGCAATTTGTGTATTTTTTTTAAAGGCAGAGACATTTGTGCAAAACACAGTCATAATGTGCATGAAATACGGCTGCAAATTGCAGCTGTATTTTACGCAAATTTCCCTGTCTTTTTTTAAAAAAGAAAGAAGCAAATTGCAGCCCACTTTAAAAGGAGAAGTTGCAACCCCCCCTCTGACTTGGCCCACTGTTGGCACTTGAGTTGGCGAGGTGGGCTGAAGTCTGACGAGCGCAATGGGTCAGTTCTTCAATGCCGCCCATCCCAAGTTGTAGTAAGTATTACAACTAGATAAAAGTAGGTGTAATAGTATTGTGAAGCGCCCTGAAGACTTGCATTACTACTACTACTACTACTACTACTACTACATTATTATTATATTATTATTATTATTATTATTATTACAATCTACTTAAGATCCAGCAAGGACCAATCAAGCATCCCTAGAGAATGTTTCCACAATCTAGGTGCCACCACTAAAAAGACCCTGTTCTACAGGGGCCGGTCCCACCATTAGGTAGAGTGAGGCTGCTGCCTGAGGCTGCTAATTTGGGGTGTCATGAAAGGGCAGCAAATTGTTACTTCAAAATTTATCATTATTATTGTATTTTGACTTCCAGGGAGAGACCTTTGCGGGCTTAAAAACACCTCCTCACAGTGTCTCTGCGCTGATCACCATTGGAGCCCCTCCTCTCATTCCTGGGGCTGTTTTAAAGCTTTTTTTCTGTCTGTCTGTCTGTCTTTTCTTTTTTTTAAAGTCAAAAGGTCCAATCACAGGTGTTCTGAATCATATGACACATCTGTTCTGAAGGCAAGGGACCAAGCCCAAGGCAAGGGCCCCACCAAAGACCAACAGAAGTGCAGCGAAAGCCTGACATCTAGTGGTTGCTTTGTGTAACTGCTAAGCTTAAAAAACCCAACCACCCATAGGAGAAAAGGAGAGGAAACCCAGGCTGGAATTTCAGGATATATGTTAAATACACAGCATGCAGCTGACCAGCTCTCTCTCTCTCTCTCTCTCTCTCTTCTCTCTTAATTCACAAGTGAATGCATGGGCCCCAATCTGAATTGCATGAGTAGGGGAGGTTTAAACTGCTTGTTTTCCAAAAATCCCCCACCCTTCCATGCAGGGGCTTTAAAAAAAAGTAGAGAAAAAGCCTCAATTGAGGCTTCTCTCTCTCTCTCTCTGTTTAGTCCCCGTCTGTTTGGGAGGGGGAATTCTGGAAAACAAGTGGCTGGTGGGATGGAGCTCATTGCCTTGAGCTCTGTGGATGAAGGCCAGGATAAACACCACCACGACGACGAAGAAAAAAAGAACAACAAGGGAAGCTACCCACAGTTTTTGGGGATGTAGAACAGCTATTTCCATCATCCGAAAGAGAAGCAGCTGGCTTCAACATGACAGCTAAAACAGGAAGGTGCTGCCCATGTTCGGGGATTCGGTCAGGGGACACTGGCTGGTGACTGCTATTTCGTGGGGCCTTTTCCCCTGCAGGTTTTGTGGCTCTCCCTTGGAGCGTCATGGGAGCTGTCCACGGTGCTGAACTCCATCCCCAAACCACGGAGCACCGTGGATGGCTCCTATAAAGCTCCAAATAAAAGCTGAAAAACCTGTAATGGAAAAGGAGCCCCGCCGAAATGCCAGCCTCCCCTGGTCACTCAGGCTGCTTCTGCATAGCACAGGTGTGCGAACCACAGGCCTGGGGGCCCCATCGGGCCCTCTGCAGCCAGAGACATCCTGCAGCGACGCCTGTTGTTTATGGCATCCCCACGGGAGTCGGCTCTCCTCTGGAACAAGCTGGGATTTCTTACAGGGCCACTGCAGGCTGGTATGTGCGACGGAAGCCAGCATATGTGGCAGTGGACGCTCCAGAGCCTGTACTCGAGAACCGTGCCTGCTCCCATTGCTTACCTGCTCTCTTCCAGGCTGGAGTTGGGATTCCTCATTTCCATCAGAGCACAGCCAAATTTCTGGGTACCAAGGAGAAAGAAAAGTGGCAGAAGAACAGGGACATCGTCACACACCATGAAGTCTGGAAAACATCCACGAAAAATGGATCTAGGCTGGCGGGTCAGCGGGCCCCAGCGGCACTGCTCCAGAGAGAGCTGGGTGGCTGGGCCTGGCCATCCTTTTAACTTCCCACAATGCCCCAGAGTGATGCTAGGTTCAGGAGCATTGTGGGAAATTCGAGGGGTGTCAGAAGCCAGCTGCCTGGCACTGCTCAGGGTGCTGGGATGGAAAAGAAAATGAAGGGGGACAATGGCAGGCATGATCAGTGCAGTGGGCCCTGGCAACTGCCCAAGAATGCCGGCTGCTGGCGCTGGCCCTGATCTCTCCCTCCCCAGTCCCCCCAGACCAACCTCCTAACAAGTTGGCCATTGTGCTGGTTGCAAGGACAGGAGAGCCGCTGCCAGTCAGGGCACTGTAGACCAAGGGTGGGGAACCTTTTTCAGCCCGAGGGCCGAATTCAATTTTGGAAAAGCTCTCGAAGCACCAAATGATTGGTGGACAGGGAAAATGGGGTGTGGCCAGGAAAAGGAGGCATGGTTAACTAGGGAACCCTGGATGGCCGGATTTTGGCCCACAGACCTGAGGTTCCCCACCCCTGCTGTAGGCACGCTGAGCTAGCTGGACCGATTCAGCATAAGGCAGCTTCCTCTGCTGCTGAAGAAGGGCAACTGAAACGATCAAGGGGAGGAGGCAACTCCCCTGTACGGGAAGGTTGCAGCAGCTGGGATTGTTTAGCTTTGAAAAAAGGCAAGTAAGGGGAGACTTGATAAGAGGTGTACAAAATATGCCTGGTGTGGAGAAAGTGGACAGGGAGACATTTTTCTCCCCCTCTCTCATAGAACTAGAACCCAATGAGGTCATCCCATGAAGCTGATTGGTGGGAGAGGTTCAGGAGAGATCAAAGGAAGGACGTCTTCACACAGCGCATCGTCAAACTATGGGATTCACTTCCACAAGACGGAGTGACGGCCACCAATTTGGAGGGCTTTAAAGGGGGATTGGACAAATTCATGGAGGAGAAGGCTATCGATGACTATTAGTCCTGATTGGCTATATGCTACCTTCAGTATCAGAGGCAGTATGCCTATGTACACCAGTTGCCGGGGAACGTGGGCGGGAGGGTGCTGTTGCACTCCTGTCCTGCTTGTGGGATCCCGTGGGCAGCTGGTTGGCCACTGTGTGAACAGAATGCTGGACTAGGTGGACCCTTGGTCTGATCCAGCATGGCTCTTCTTATGTTCTTAAGGGCAGGGCCCTGCCCAAAGTGGACTGGACTGCCACATGCACAGTACTGGAATGGATTACAAAGAGCATCCCTTCCTACCTCCCCATTCTCAGGTGGGTCTCCATTGCCAAAGGTGCTTGTCACCACCAGTACGAGGGTTTCATGTTCCAGGTGGACGGTGTCATACTCATCCATTGACATCACCTGGTGGGTGGGGGTGGGGAGATGAGGCTGGTAAGAGGGTCCCCCACAGTCATTCAGAATAGTGTCTACACATGTTACAAATGCTCGCACGTGCAAGGAGTTATGTGCGCATGCACGCGCGTGGAAGTCACAGGGTTTGCCTCTAGCTTCCAATGAGGGCTTGGTGCTGGAAAGGCTCAGGGATAAAACATGAAGGCTTTAGGAAAACAGGAATAAATGCTATGCTTACCTCTTCTCACCAAACGCCCTTGGCTAAGGGGGAATCATGAACAGAGCCACCCCACAAAAAAGTACTAAAAGATGTGTGCCAGGCAACCCCAAACACACGAAGGCTTTCAGAATGATTGCTAATGGTAAAGTGTGCAGAATCAGAGGACCATCAAGGCAAGGGTTGGAAGCCCTGATCCAAGAACCAGCCTGCACGGGGTGCTAGGGTGAAGCCAGATATATTATTTAAAAAGGAGTTGCCACAGTGGGTTCCTCACTTCACTTCTAATGTAAGCCTGCCTTCTCTCCCTCCCAGTACTGTAATCTGCTTGACAGATATGCCAGCAAATCAAACACTGGTTTGGCCATCAGTCATTCCCCCTTTGCTGTGCTTTGGGCAGCCTACCCACATTTTTAAAAAACCCTTTTAAAGCACCCCTTTTAAAAAAAACCTTTTAAAAAAGTCCATTTGCAAATGTACATTTATCCTTTTAATTTTTTCCATATAAACAAAACATAACATAACATAAACATGAGGCATTTTATATACGAACAATTTGCAAAAATGATCCAGTCAGGACTTGGGTATGGTATGGAAGGTGTCATGGACATCACAGGTACTGGCCAAGCGGTGCCTTCTGCAAACTTGCAGAACCATTCACCTCCCCCACCGCCCCCACAAAGCTTGATCTTAAAGGGAAAATTAAACATTTCTATTAAACGTGATAAGGGCCCTTTCAAATCCACTCTGCTGCTCTACAAATATTACAAATATGCTTTCAGCCCAAAGAAAGCCATTGCAGTTCAGCTCCTTGTGCATGTGCGTGTGGGGTGGAATTGGAGATTGCCAGCCCATGCTGTTTCCCTGAAAAGAAGAACCAGGATCCTACCTTGGCATCGAAGGCATGCTTGAAGATTTCGCACAAAGTTTTTGCATAGACCTGGGACTTTCCTGTTTCTGTGGCATACAGGATGGTGGCCTTGACCCTCTTCGCCATTGCCTGCCCCATCAACTTGGCAGAGAACTTCACAGCTCTAGGAAGGAGGGGGGAAATGTATTAATTAATTAATTAATTAATCAATCAATCAATTAATTAATTAATTAATTAATGCCCTGCCTTTCCACCAAAAATAAAAATGGCACTCAAGGCAGCTAAGAATAATAAGAACCAAGATTAAAATAAAAACACATTTAAAACAATCATAAAAACATAATTTTAAAAAAAACATAATAAAAGAAATAAAAACAGCACCCAACCCAATAGAACCAGTTTCAGCAACAGACCAACGTACAAGCCAAAGACTTGCTTGAATAAAAAGATCCACAAAGAAGACCAGGAGGCAACCAAGCCTCCCTCGGCAGGGAGTTCCACAGCCTGGGAGTAGCCACCGAAAAGGCCCTCCCTCGCATCTCCAGCAAAGACACCTCTGATGGCAGTGGTACCGAGAGAAGGGCCTCCCCTGAAGGTCTTAAAACCCGGGCAGGCTCGTATGGGAGAAGGTGATCTTTCAGGTAGCCTGGTCCCAAGAAAGAAGATTCCTTGTTATGTGGGGCTTTCTGGTGCCTAACTGTCCCTCACTCTCCAAGTTTGCTGACAAGATTCTCATTTTCACGTGCGCAGACTAGAGTTTTCGTTTGCCAGTTTATAATATAGGTGTGCACGAGTGGGTATTAACCGGTAGCAGGAAAAAAACAAATGCCATACCAAACCCCCTCAAGTTCAACATCTTTGAGTAAGGGCAGATTCACATGTGATGCTTCTCAGGTGTACATGCCCAAGATTATTATATATATATTTAGTGTACCCCTAAAAATGTTATGTGCCAAAGAAACAATCACATTCCAAACCACACTGTAAGGATCTGCTCAGCCAGCACAGCACCACAGCTCCATCTGGTGGCCGCTTTTCAGAAGGCAGCCTTGCCTACACTGCACTACTTGCAGGGTTCAGCCCCAAACCTCCAACTGCTCCCAGGCTTGCTAATGCAGACCACACCCCAGCAGGGGCCCACTGACAAGAGCCCCCTGGACTTGCTCCTCCTCTTCACCATTACAACTTCGTTGTTCACCTGCATCTTGCTCTGACCCAGACAAGGGTGGCCGTGAGGAGGCG
This sequence comes from Shinisaurus crocodilurus, assembly GCA_021292165.1. Lineage (NCBI taxonomy): Eukaryota > Metazoa > Chordata > Lepidosauria > Squamata > Shinisauridae > Shinisaurus > Shinisaurus crocodilurus. The sequence goes on along the minus strand of JAHFWL010000998.1, from coordinate 20,896 downwards.
CACCAGATGCCACTGCCTACTTGCTCATGGTCTCTCTCTGCCTGTTAAGCAAGCAAGCAAGCGGTAGCAACAGAGGTGGTGTTAGGAGGTGACCCACTAGGGCTGGAGCCCCGAATCTTGCATTTGGAGTCCTGAATCTCTGGGAGGCCATCTGCCCCACCACCCTGCTGTCCATGGGCACTTGGTGAGGATATCTGTTGCATCGGATCCCCCTGGATTAGCTGGCCTTTTGCCCACAGTGCTTTTGAATCTTTCTGCCCGAGGCTTCCCCCCCCCCCGAAATCAAATCTATCTATCTATTTATTTATTTATTTTTATTTATTATATTTATACCCCACCTTTTTTTCCTGCAGGGAACCCAAGGAGGCTTACATAATCCTCCTCCTCTCCATTTTATCCTCACAACAACCCTGTGAGGTCGGTGAGGCTGCGAGTCAGTGACTGGCCCAAAGTCACCCAGTGAGTTTCATGGCCGAGCGGGGAATAGAACCCAGATCTCCTGAGTCCCAGTCCAACACTCTCACCACTATGCCACACTGGCATATGCAAATGTGTGCATTTGTTTTGACCTGTGGGTCTGAGCCTTGGATCTTTTCTGTACCTAGCAGCACCCCCGGGTAGCAACGATGAGGCATTGTAAGGCAGTTTCAGATATTCATACGAACGCCACTACTTCCCCCTGATTTAGGGAGCCACCGGTGCTTCATTTTCCCCCCCTTTATGTAAGAAAAATAACATTAATTGAACAGAAAGGAGAACCACAACAGCTCATCAAGGAGAAAAGCGGATGCAGTCAGCTAAAAAAGACAAGAAAAAGTGTACTCAGCGTACCTTACATCCAGCTTAAAATCTAGAGAATAGAGCAGAAGGGTAAAAAGGTAATTCCACGGAAAGGATAATCACTGTAGCATCTCTTAAAGCTTTTACAGTGATTGAGAAGTGCTGTGTAAACCCAGCGGAGAGACATCGGTAAATGCAACTCAACTGGGTCAGTGGATGGCTTTGATAATCTTCAGTAAATGAAAATGGTTTCATTTCATATTATTTTTCCAGGCTGGGAAGCTATTCCGTTTGACTTTTTTTTTGGTGAATTGGTCTGATTTCCTTCCATTCAGGGCCGGCTGAAGTCATATTTTGCTGTCCTGCGTGAATTCATTTCGCAGCTCCCCTGCCTCTTGTTTTGTATTCCTATGTGTTTGTGTTTCTTCTTCAAACGATTTCCCTGGCTGCAGCCCATTTTTGCTTCTGTTCCATACAGTCCAGATAGAGCAAAAGGAAGGGACATGTCTTACGTATGGAAATGAATTCTATACATTCAGTTTGGATGGAATGAGGGGGAAAAAGGGCGGGGTTGCAATTAGGAAAGTGCAAACGTAATCTGGAACGAAATGTTGCAGTGTACCATCACTTTGTAACAGAAGCACCAGTCCGGGGCTGCTCAGTGCTGGCGCTCCAAGTCCACGAAGCAGCGCCTTGCTTGGCTTGAGCAGGATGCAGGGCTGGCTGCTCGCCATTCTGACCGTCAGCTCCTGGAGCTAGTAGCACGACCCGAGCAAAGCAGGATCAGGTCGTGTTGCTAGCGGGGGGGGGGGGGCGTAGCTCAGCGGCAGAGCACCTGCTTTGCCTACGGAAGGTCCCCGGTTCGATCCCCAGCATCTCCAGGCAGGGCTTGGAAAGAAGCTTGTCTGAGCATGGAAAGCTAAGCAGGGTCAGGCCTGGTGATTACTTGGATGGGAGACCCCTCCTCTAGTTTCCTGCATGGAGCAGGGGGTTGGACTCGATAGCCTTGTAGGCCCCTTCCAACTCTATCTATGAATCTATGAACCCTGGAGAGCCCAAGGGATACCATATTCACTGGACTTTGATTGGCACATTTTCTATTTCAAATGAATGTACACGAACACTGATGCTCCCTTAGAGGCCAAGTGGCACCCTCTAAGAGCCAGCGTGCCGTAGTGGTGAGAGTGTTGGACTGGGACCCAGGAGATCCGGATTCTAGTCCCCACTCGGGCCACGAAGCTCACTGGATGACTTTGGGCCAGTCACGGACTCTCAGGCTAACTGACCTCACAGGGTTGTTGTGAGGATAAAATGGAGAGGAGGAGGATTATGTAAGCCGCCTTCCTTGCAAGAGGGAAAAGATGAGATACAAACATAGTAGTAGTAGTAGTAACAACAACAATAACAACAACAACACAACAGACAGAAGGTGCAGAATTTACTGTTCCTTCCTGCTCCTATCATTGCTGACTCACCTGGAGCGGAGGATGAACAGGCAACAACAGCAAAGAGGAAGAACAGCAGGATCCGGAGACTCCAGAGATTGGCAATGGCCCCCCTACCAGATCATGGGCCCAGGCAAGTGCCTGACAATGTCAACCTGACACTGGCCTTGAGCTGCAGCATGCCCCAGGCCAGCACTCTACACCATCCCCTCCCCTTATCCAGACCTTCCACTAGTTCTGCTACACCCCACCGTGTACTTACTTAGCTAGCTTCTTAAAGCCGATGGCTCTCTTCTTGGTGGGCGTTCCGTTGAGGCCCTTCCAGATATGCGTGTTCCAAGGATCAGGCTGGGAAGAGAGGGGGAAAAAAGAGCCCTGATTGAAAGAGAAGACTCATTGAAGGTCAAACTGAAAGGTCTATCATGCCCAAAGCCACAGCTGGCTTCAGTATTTCTCCTGGGTGGCAACCAAAGGTGGAATTCTACCTCAAGAAGAAGGTAGGCCCTCATAGATGAGGCAAGGCCATGGCTACGTATCCACCACAGTCCAGACGAATGCAATGTGTGCCACAAGCCACAAAAGTGGGAACTAGAAACATGTGCAAAGAACTCAAGCACATGATCTACACGCAACAATTCACAAAACATGTAGCATGCATATGTGCGTCACATTATCAAAGAACGAAGCATTTGTAAAATGGGTGATTCTTTCTAGCCTGTCTTCTAAGACAGGCTAGAAAAAAAATATCTATTGCACAGATGGAGTATGCTACCCTTCTCCAAGAACTTCTGGTAAAGCTCCTGTAATCTACCCAGCCTCCTGTACTTGCAAGCAGGGGAACTTTAAATTCACTCGAATCACGTCGGTGTACGTACATGCGCATCGGTGCCTCCAAAACAATATTTCTGAAATTGCCGAGGGCCAGGTTCTCTTTGCTGAAAGGATGCAACTGCAGGGTCTCTGGATGCTTTGCAGCCACCTCTGTGTAGGGGCAGCATTCCCCTACAGAACCTCCAGTTGTGTTTGATGACAACTTTTAGGATTCTGGTCCATTGGCCATGCTGGCTAGAGCTGATGGGAGATGGAAGTCCAAAACAACTGGAGCCTACCGAGTTGGGGAAGTCTGGTGTAGGGAATGCAAATCGGGCTTGGGGTGCACACTAAACCTGCCAACAGGTTCCCAGCCAGAGGCAGTGTAAGGGGGCGGCCCACTAGGGCTGGAGCCCCAAATCCTTCATTTGGAGCCCCAAATCTCTGGGAGGCCCTCTGCCCCGCCACCCTGCTGTCCATGGGCACTGGCTGAAAGAAAGGTCCAGGGGCCCTGATGATCTTGGTTGCATCTGATCCCCCTGGATGAGCTGGCTTTTTGCCCACATGTGCATCACCTCCTGCTGCCCCCCCCATCTTTCTGTTTGAGTTTTTCCTGTACTCAAATGCCCTCCTCTCCCTTGTCTATTTTACAAATAGGGGTGTCCTTAGGAGACAGGGTGCTTTAAAGGCATGTGTGCACACATGCGCGCATGCGCACACACACGCGCATGCGCACACACACACACACACACACAGACTTTAGAGCACATGTAAATATGCAGATGTGTGCATTTTTTTTGTCCTGTGGGCCTGAGCCCCAGATCTTTTCGGTACGGAGCACCACCCCTGTTCCCAACATTACACAACTCACGGGGCAACATAGATAGGGCTTGCCTTAAGAAGGTCACCATCACCATGGGTGAGCCACAGGGGTCCATCCATGCTGGGTGGTTGACTTCATGACGTGGTCCCCACCTATATTCCTCAGGCCGAATCTTAGCTGCAGTGGTAAGCCAGAAAAGGAACGGCACCTGGTACTCGAAGGAAGGTGTGAGCCGGTAGTTGAGCATTTCCTGGTGAAAGACGGGGGTGATGCTTCCAGACATTGGCGGGACGATCCAGACCCAATCAGCGGGGCAGCCTCCCCGGCAGCGGTACTCGTTCTCCATGTGTTTGATGAAGGACTCTGTGGCCGAGTGGTGGTCCACAATGGTCACCTTGTCACTCTGAGGAGGAGGGAGAAGCAGATAAACCGGGGTGCAGAACCTCAGGCCCGGGTGCCAAAGCCGGCCCTCTGGAGGCCCTCAGAAGGCCACGCCCCCACCCCCTTCCCCCTGACCACCTATCATTTTGGTGGTTTCTTGACTTTTGTATAGTTCCCTCCCCTCCCGCCATTCTAAGAGGTTAAAATGCCTCTCTTAAGACTTAATTACTGGCAGTAAGAGCTATAAAGTAAAACATGCTGCTTTGGGGGGGGGTATTTTGGCCCTGCCTGTTGTATTATTATTATTTATTATTATTTTATTTGTTATATTTATATCCCGCCTCTTTTCCTGCAAGGAACCCAAGGAGGCTTACATAATCCTCCTCCTCCTCCTCCTCCTCCTCCTCCTCCTCCTCCTCCTCCTCCTCCTCCTCCTCCTCCTCCTCCTCCCCAACTCTTGCCAATCTTCTACAAATCACCCAGAGATCTACCGGTAGGTCCCGCTACCTTCTGCCTGCTCCTGTTGTAAGGTGTGGTTGTGCATGTGGGGTGGTTCTCAACCGGGGGCTCCCAGCACCCGGGGTTCAGAGCCTTACCTTCTGCTCCCCTGGTGTCATGTTTCCACCACTAGACTGAGTGTGCGTCTTCAGGGGCGCCACCTAGGTTGCAGTACCAGTCCGGGGGAGGGAACGGGAGAGGCCAGGATATGCCAGTGTGGTGTAGTGGTTAAAGTGTTGGACTGGGACTCGGGAGATCTGGGTTCTAGTCCCCGCCACTCAGCCATGAATTGTATTATATTGTATTTGTATTTCTATTTTAATGATATTTTTGGTTTTAAGATTGTTTTTATCCTGCTTTTCTTGTAAACCGCCCAGGGAGCCTTTGGGCTGATGGGCGGTAAATAAATATATTAAATAAATAAAGAAATGAAGCTCACTAGGTGACTTTGGGCCAGTCACTGACTCTCAGCCCAACCTACCTCACAGGGCTGTTGTGAGGATAAAATGGAGAGGAGGAGGAGGACTATGTAAGCCGCCTTGGGTTCCTTGAAAGAGGAAAAAAGGTGGGATATAAATGTAATAATAATAATAATAAAATAAATATGAGGGATCTCTCCAGCTCCAGTCTACCCTCTCTAGATGGGCTCAAAGGCCCTTCCAGAGAAAAAAAAAAGCAAAACACGGAGGATGGGGAGGCGAAAATCGCCTGTCACGCCTCCTGCTCTGCCAGCAGGGCACTGGATGCATGGAAGTTCCCAAGAGGGGGGCCCTTCTGTCTCGGAAGCAGGCAACTCATGGAATTGCCCTCAGTCAATTTGAGTGACTATTCATTTTTTTTTCATGATTTGTAATGGTTAAGTTACTTTTCTGAAAATGTTGCTACATTATATTATGTAATTCTCTCTCCCCACCCCCGCCGATGTTGCTGTAAACTGCTTTGAGCATGGTTTTACCTTGGAAAATGGGCTTATAATTAAACCAGGGGAGGCTGGTGACTCCTATTTCGGTGGGGCTCCTTGTCCATTGCAGGTTTTGCAGCTTTTATTCTGGAGCTTCATAGGAGCTATCCATGGTGCTCCATGGTGGTGAACCTATTCTGGGGAATGGAATACACCACGGATAGCTGCTATAAAGCTCCAAATGAAAGGCGCAAAACCTGCAATGGATAAGGAGCCCCTCCAAAATAGGAGTCACCAGCCTTGATGATGATATTTCCATCTATGAGGGCGGCAACCCTAAGTCCAGGGCCCACAATTTCCTTAGTGCACCCCTGCTGGGATTTGCATTTTCAAATGTGACCAAACACCCATTGTTGCCACGGACCAATTTCCTGGTACCTGGAAGCTGTACAGGACCGCAATGTTGATCTCCACCAGTGCCTGGTCCTTCCAGAGTGAGGAGGTCTTCCGCATGTCCAAGTTCATCCTTTTGGCAACTTCCTGCAGTGCAACGAAAGTGTGAAGATCAGTAAATACCCAGGCATGAAATGAAACTCTACCCGAATTCAGAATTGAATGGATAGCCTGGACTGGAAGCCAACATGCTTGTATGCCAACGTCTTGGAAAATTCAAAGATGCACATTTTGAGAACTCCAATTTTGGTGCAATGAAATTTAAATTGCCACCCAGGTTATGCAATTTAACCTTTTATCTGCTATTACGGTGTTTTTGTGCATTTGTTTTACGCCCTACACCAGGGGTGGGAAAGAAGGTAGATCTCCAGATGTTTTGGAACTCCAGATCCCAGAAGCCTCTGCCAGCATGGCCTACAGTCAGGAATGCTGGGAGTTGAAGTCCAATACATCTGGAGAGCTACCTTTGACCACCCCTGCCTTACACAACTCCGAAATTAAATATGATAAAGGGTGGTATATACCACCAGGGATGTATGGATTTTGTGACATCCGTTCCATCTGTTTCACAGATTGTCAGGCGCCTTTCATTCCCTCATCTGCTCATTGACAGAATCGGATTTATTTTATTTTTTTTAACCAGAATGTCATTCTGCTTGAGTGAATTCACATTCATAATATGAATTAGCACAAATCCCCCCTATCTTGAAGAACCAGTCCGCAATGCTGCGGAATCCATGTGACTTGGAAAAAGCCAGTCCACTGTGGAATCTGCAGGTCAGATTCCTAGAAATCTGAACACATTTGAATCTGTTGCGGATTTCTTCAACATCCCAATCAACCACTGAGATATACTCTCCCCAAAGTATGACCCACAATGTCTTTAAAAGGTAGGTTTAAAGCTATAACAAAAAGAGCGATTAACAAGGAAGTCCTGCTTGGAATTTCACCTGTCACGAACTCGCTAGATGCCCTTAAGTAGGCCATTCTCACACAGCAACCTTTCCCCCCTTCTGCATCATGGGGGATAATAAGACTGACCTTCTTTACAGGATTATTGTAAAGATTTCATAGATTTCATAGATCATAGAGTTGGAAGGAGCCTACAAGGCCATCGAGTCCAACCCTCTGCTCAATGCAGGAAACTAGAGGAGGGGTCTCCCATCCAAGTCATAACCAGGCTTGACCCTGCTTAACTTTCCACGCTCAGACAAGCTGAGCCAGCGTAAGCCACAGGCCTGTATATGACAACAAGAGAGCCAGTGTAGCAAAGTGGTTAGAGTGTTGGACTGGGACTCTGGAGATCTGGGTTCTAGTCCCCGCTCAGCCATGAAGCTCACTGGGTGACTTTGGCCAGTCCCTGACTCTCAGCCTAACCTACCTGACAGGGTCGTTGTGACTTGAGGATAAAATGGAGAAGAGGATGATGATGATGATTATGTAAGCCACCTTGGGTTACTTGCAAGAAAAAAGGTGGGATATAAATATAATAAACAAACAAACAATATAAAAGTATGCAATGGGGTTTGAACAGTCGAAAGGCAACATGCCAGTGCCCGTTACTACCTCCAGGATGTTGTAGCGCGAGTTGTCGCAGTAGTCGCGGACTCCAATTTCGGTCCCCATGTACCAGCCGCTGAAGGGGCAGGCCGAGAACTCCAAGCCTCCGATCTCGAGCAACATGTTGGAAACCGCCGGCAAGCCATACCACTGCAGCTCCAGCTCTTTAAACCAGGCAAACCTGCAAAGGATAGGGCAGGACAAGACAATCTGAACTAGGAGGCCTGGACCCTTGCAGTCGAAAAGAAGTCTGAGCTTGAATCAACCCGCAGACCGGAAGCAGGATTGGCAACTGCCATTCGAAAGTACCGGCAGGACACAGCTCAGGTAGAACAGCACCTGGTTCTTTCCTGCTTTGGCTCCTCGGATGTAGATAGGAGGCAGCCGCCAAAGGGTCACAGTCCCTAAGAGCAAGGGGTGCAGAGCCTTTTTCAGACTGATGGAGAAGCTCTCGGGGGCTGCATTCCAGTGGCGGACAGGACAAAAGGCAAAGGGGCAGAACCAGAAATAATAGCATACTTTAGCTTAAAGGGCTTCCTGCCAGTAACTAATTCTTAGAAGAGGCATTTCAACCTTTTAGAAAGGAGGAAAAAAAAACTGCACAAAAGTCAAGAAGCCACCAAATGATTGGTGGTTGGGGGAAAGAGGGTGGGGCCGGGGAAGAGGGCATGGCTATCTGGGAACCCCCAGGTGGGCCAGATATGCCCCCCCCCCCGGGCCTGAGTTCTGCACCTCTGCTTTCCAGAGTTGCCTTTTAGCAACACAACGATGTGCACAAAGACTGCAGAAAAGCTGGGAAGCCACCAAATGATTGGTGGTTGGGGGAAAAGGGCGTTGTCTTCTGGGGAACCCCAAGAGGGCTGGATTTGGCCCCCGAGCCCGTGTTCTGTACCCCTGGCCTATATCATCCACTTGGGTCCAGTGCATACTGTATGTTGCTTACATTTTTAAAAAGCCGTGGCAGGGAAAACTGGCACATGCGAGAGGGTCTGAAGACTCACGAAGCGAGAAAGGTTTTCTATACATGCTCAGAGGCACTTGTTACTACTTCCCATGCCAGGGCTGCCCAATGAGCTAACTACTTCCACTGATGCCATCAGAACAACTTAAGAACATCAGAAGAGCCCTGCTGGATCAGACCAAGGGTCCATCTAGTCCAGCGTTCTGTTCACACAGTGGCCAAACAGCTGCCCAGGGAATCCCACAAGCAGGACAGGAGTGCAACAGCACCCTCCCGCCCATGTTCCCCAGCAACCAGTGCACATAGCCATGCTGCCTCTGATACTGCCCTTCCCCATGAGCACGCAGCAGGGCAGGAGCCTCCTCCATCCAGGGTGGTCCGTTCTCATCGCTAACTCCAAAAACGGCTGCGGAGAGCCCGAGAGCTCCTTCGTGGTCCAACAAAGGCAGGTATCTGGACTTACTTGGGATGCCGGATGGGGACTTCCAGCACCAGCTCGGGTGGGATCTCAAAAAGCTCAGGGTCGTTGCCGTTGGCCTGGAGAAGGAGCGGCAGGATGTCGAATCGGCCCCTGGGCACTTTCCACCCTTGCTGTACACAGATCTGCATCCAAACAGAGAAGAGCACAGGCTGGTGACCATCCATGAAGCAGAAGAGTGGCATGTTTTGTTAGAAAGGTGGGGTACGAATCAAACCAAACCAACTAAGAATGGCAGCAGCCCGGCAGCCCGTTTGCATAGCTAGTTGTGGTCAAACGCCTAGACCAGTGTTCTCCAACCTTGGGTCCCCAGATGTTTTTGGCCTACAACTCCCAGCATGCCCCAGCCAGCGTAGCTGGGAGTTGTAGGCCGGAAACATCTGGGGACCCAAGGTTGGAGAACACTGGCCTAGACACTACCACTTTTCCAAAACCCATAGCCCTCTGTTTATTAAGAGTGCAACCCATAGGATTGCACTCTAAATTTTATAAAGTTCAGAGAAAAAATGTTATATCTTCAATAGAAATATTCAACATGCTGATATAAAAGCAGATAACAAACACCGAAGTTGTAAATAGTTGTTCTAAGTTAATATCAGATATTATTCCTGTCTGTTGTGCCTCCAGTTGGTCAGACAGAGACCAGCCGTGCCGGAGTGTGTTTGGGGTGGGGTCAGGCTAAGTCAGTGTTTCTCAACCTTGGGTCCCCAGATGTTTTTGGCCTACAACTCCCAGCATGCCCCAGCCAGCTATGCTGGCTGGGGCATGCTGGGAGTTGTAGGCCAAAAACATCTGGGGACCCAAGGTTGAGAAACACTGGGCTAAGTGCAGCCTGATCCAACTGGGCAGCCTTACCAATCAGCGCCTGCTCAAAAGGCAGGTCCCAAACACACTCAGATGCTGGAAGCAATTGTTTGTTACAGCTACCGCCAGACGCTCTTGATATTCCTGACCTTGGACCTCTGTACCTTTGATTTTCGGAACGACCCTGACCACGCCTGTGCCTGACCCCTACTGGTTTACGTTTGCTCTGTTTTGGACTAATATATGTTGGCTTTGACACTCGGACTGTTACAACGACGACGGCTTATCTTGACACTGGGCGGATTTACGACACTGTCATTGTAAACATTTCATTGTTGTTCTGATTACACAATTATGCATATATTTCAGTTTTAACTGAGAAGCTGTGAATTTGGCCGCCATTTTGGATTTTTACATTTCCATTTTCTCAGCACTGAAGTGTCACAGAATGCTGGTTTATACACCAAACTGTATGCGCCACTTAATGCTCTGCAATCAACACCGCTGAATTCATCACGTATTTTGTACAGGTTTCGCATTGTTGGCCCCCAAATAGATTTGAACTGGCCACCATTTTGTAATCTTTCAACTTAGGCTTCTAAAAAGCTTTGGAATAAGTGTTAGGCCGAATATCAGCTTGCCCTCACATTGTCATAAAAATGGTTTATACAATCAGTTAAGTGATTATGTTGGTAAGGAGGTGGCCTCAGCCATCTGACTAACAAGGACACATTTTTGCAATGGCTTAAAAGATGGAGACGGGCGAGTCCCTCTCTCTCTTGCACTGACCTCAGTCAGCTCCACATTGGCTGGGTCTCCCTGGATGGTGCCATCTGGCTGCTTGTAGCCAGCGTAGCGGATGAGCTGGGCATTCCAGACCCGGAAGTCATGTTTGCCATCTGTCCTCTGGGGGAATATGGTGATGGCGGACCTAGGAAAGAAGAAGCACGGTATCAACAGTCTGCAGAGTCAGCGAGAAGGGGCAAAATTTGCAAGGCAGCCCCTGGCAGCATTCTGCCGCCCAGAGCCATCGATTTTGAAATCTACAGAGAGGTAGGGAACCCTGTCCTCTATGCTACTCAAGCAACGTATGTGAGGGAACTGGTGGTGCATTACTAAAGTCAGCTACCAAGATCAACCTCCCCTCATACAAATCTATGGTGCAGCTACACTTAGAATTCTCCTCCCATATATTCTTGCCCGGACCCTAAGATCATCCTCACCGGTCCACCTCCGGGAGCCCTTGCCAAAGGAAGTGAGGTGGGTGGCTACTAGGAAGAGGGCCTTTTCTGCTGTGGCACTCCGGTTGTGGAATGAACTTCCCAGAGAGGATTGCCTGTCACCTACGTTGTGTTCTTTCCGGTGCCAGGTGAAGACCTCCTTGTTTTCCTAGGAATTTTAGTCTCTTAGTCTCTGTTTTAAATCCTCGACTGTATTTTAAATCTCTGTACTGCTGCTAGGTTTTATTTTGACTTTTACTCCTATTTTATACTGTATTTTATGTTGTATTTTGCTGTTTTAATTGTTGTGAACCTCCCAGAGAGCTTGGGCTATTGGGCAGTATAGAAACGTAATAAAATCAATCAATCAATCAATCAATAATAAATACTGTGTACAGTTCTGGTCACTGCACCTAAAAAGGATATTGTAGAGACGGAAAAAGTGCAGAAAGGGTCAATTAAAATGATCAAGGGGCTGGAGCAACTCCCCTATGAGGAAAGTTTAAAACATTCTGGGATTGTTTAGCTTAGAAAAAAGGTGAGTGAGCGGAGATATGTCAGAGCTGTACAGAATTATGCATGGTGTGGAGAAAGTGGATCGGGAGACATTTTTCTCTCTCTCTCATAATACTAGAACTCAATGGGGTCATCCCATGAAGCTGGTTGGTGGGAGATGCAGGACACATACAAACACACACACACACATACAAACACACACACACACACACACACACACACACACACACACCAATTGGCAGAGACCTGTTGTGTGCTAATATTTTTTGCATGAGAACAAATGCAGAATGGTGGTTGCATCAAAAATGAATAGCCAATAAACAGGAGTGCCTGAATGCACACAACTGCAAAAAGTTAAATGTTACTATATACACACACAAAAGGACGAAGTCTCAAAATGTGGAACACAATGAACCCAGTAAATAATTTATAATTAGAATAACATATCCTGAGTCAAAATATTGACTTCAATATAAACAATTGGATACAAAAAAAATAAATGTAATACAGTCATGCCTTGAATTGAGAGCATAATTTGTTCTGGAAACGTGCTTGTAATCCAAAACACTCTTTTATTTATTTATTTATTATATTTATACCCCACCAATTCCCAAAAACCATTTGTACAGAGATTTTTAATTTAAGCCGTACTACAGTACTTGTATTGCAAGACGTCGCTTGTATATCAAGTCAATTTTTTAAAAAATAAATATTTAAAAATTTGCTTGCCTTGCAAAATGCTCTCAAACCAAGTTACTTGCAATCCAAGGTATTACTGTAATTATAATAATTGTAACCCTCTGATAACCCTTATCAACTGCAGCCTGTTGGTTTTGGGTTGCATCAAAATGAACACAGAGACACAGGCACACACAGACGAGCTCACACATATACCATGTACCTGAGGTTCCCTTTGTTAGTGGCATATTTTATGTGGTTGCAAATGTAGTTGAACATCCCATGGGCAGTGGTGCAGTCCCGGGCATCGAACACCTGAAAAAATTTGAAGGGAGTAGAGTCAGGAGGAGGGCAAGAGGGTATGAGAAACAACAAGTTGTATCGTGAAAGGGTGGAAGAACTGGGCGTGTTTCACCTGGAGAAAAGAGGAGGACATGATAGCATTTTTTTTCAAATACTTGGAAGGGCTGACACGTGTTCTCTCTGTTGCCTCAGAGGGAAGGATGAGATTTAATGGGCGTAAGTTATAGGAGGGTAGATTTTGGTTGAACATTAGGAGAAACGTTTTGAGCAGTTCAGCAATGGAATCAATTACCTGGAGTAGGGGTGGGGGGGAGCTCTTCCTCATTGGGAGGTCTTCAAGCGGAGCCTGGACAGCCATTATTTGAGTACGCTCTAGCTCTGGTTTTCCTGCAGGGGACTGGACTGGACAAACAAAGCCTCCTCCCTGATTCTAAGGGACACTGCGACAACACGGTCCCTTACACTTTAGGGCCACGTGCAAAAACCCTTCTCAGGCTAAGCACCATCACTTAAAAACCTGAGCGGAGGGGCAATTGAAACCTTTCCCCTACTAATGAGGGAAAAGATTAATTCTGGTTATTAAGGATCTATTTTTAAATTTATGATACTGAGGTTACAAAGGTGTGTGTGTAGATTTGAAAGTAATTCAGGTTAATAACGCCAAGCTGACACGTAGGATTTGGGTAGCAAACAAAATAAAAATAAGTTTATTTTAATTCTCAAAATCTTAGTTCCAGAAAATAACTTAAAACCTGCCTACCCCAAACACTTTATAATTAACTTAAGTCCCTACAATTCTAAATACTTTCACTCCTCATACAATCACTGATTCCTCTTAAAACTCCTAACAAGACACAAATAACCCACCTAACCTAACTCCCAAACTCTCTAACACTCCCAACACACTACAACCAACACTCTACTTCTTGACTACTTCTGACATCACTCAAACACTGCTTATATACTCCTTTTGCCCTCGGAACAGGGCAAAAAACTTATAGGACGTGTCCCTTGAAAAATCCTGAACTTTTGAAACACTGCAGTGTTAATCCAGCTTCATCAAATCCTCCGGGAAGCCTTTCCAAGACATCACAAACCACACCCAGTCAGTTCAACATTCTAGACACACTAAACATACTAAAGCAGACATACACCAGGGAACTGAATTGTGGGGGTTATGCCACAACACCCTGGGGGAATATTTGTCCCTCCATTTCCTCCTAGGTTAGGGTTAAGGTAGCCGAAGCCTGAAAACAGGATCTCGGAACAGGGCAAAAATTGTGTGCTGTATATAGCCAGGCAAGGGTGAAGACAGATGTAACATTCTAAGGGCGAAGACAGACATCCTTCTGGTAAAAGCAAACAGTCTTAGTAAGTGTGAACACACCTGCCATGCCCTGGGGGAAAAAAATGCTTTAGAATGTGTGTCTGGGGGTGCAGGATTCACTCCAGCTTTGAGGGGGGCCCTTGGCAAAGTGCTCTCTGATGGGCCCGATTGCAAGCCTAGATGACGGCAAGTGCCATTCAAATGAGCTGTCATTCTGAATCCCCCACAATGCCCTATGGGAAGGGTGCTGGGTGCTGCATTCTACTTCAGAGAAGATCTTGGGGGGCGGGGCCAAAGGCAAAAGGGGTGGAGTCAAAAGTACCCCCCAACACCAGCCTATTGTAGCTTAAAGCTCTTCTTACTGTCGATAACTAAGCGTTTGGAGAGGCATTTCAACTGTTTAGAATGAAGGGGGGGGGGAACTACCCAAAAGCTGGGAAGCCTCCAAACAATCGATGGTTGAAGGGAAAGGGGGGGTGCCACGGGAAGGACCATGGCCATCTGGAAAACCTCAGAGGGCTGGATTGGGACCCCGGGCAGTGTAAAAATACACATTTTTTGAACACAATTGCAAATTTGGGAATTTGAGAATATCCCCCCCCCCCCCAAAAGGCACTCCTGCTCGTGTTTGCGTTTTGGATTGCGAACAGGACAGGTTTGCATGATTTGCGAACAGAAACGAAATGCCCATACCTCCCTAATTTATTTAATTATTGAAGGCAATTATCGCGGTGGGTGGTTTGCAGCTGTGCCCATCACAGACTATGACACGACTGCCTGCTGCCGTGATCAGTAAGCACGTGGGGGTGTGGGGACCATTGTCAAGGGGGGGGGGGCAACAGAGGGCACTTTGTTGCTCCCCGCCTCACATCTGGAGGGGGAGGGCTGCAAAGAAGCCCTTAAGGAGGCTTACAATAAGTGTTAGGAGCTAGTGATTATACTGCTTTGTATGCAAAATCTCTGAAAGTGTTTAACTGAAGATTAACATTTGTACAGAAAGCAAAGCACGTATTCAAGTATACCTCCCCACCCCTGTGTTTAATGAAAAGAAAATTATAGGACGTGTCCCTTGAAAAATCCTGAACTTTTGAAACACTGCAATGTTAATCCAGCTTCATCAAATCCTCCGGGAAGCCAAACTTCCGTGAAAATCAGCAGCCGGCCTACGGTCTCGAAGCTCTGAGTTAGTTGGCCAACGAATGTGATCTTTCCCAGGGGTGTCCCTCGTACAGGCTCCCTACCAGCGGTGCCTGGGGCAGCTGCTTCCTCACCTGTAGCTTGGACCACTGGATCCTGCCCACGCAGCGGGCGGCGTTGCGCCAGGCATGTTTTGCGCCGTAGATCAGCTCCGTATCTCGCAGCTGGTAGGTGTCAGTAGCTTCTATCTCCTTGGTTACCTCCTCTAGCCGCTCCGTGTGGGCCTTGGAGCCAAACCTGCCGGTGTGGGGAAAGGTGCAAACAGCTGTCACTGTCATGCTGAGAAAACCTGTGTCGCGTTACACGCAAGTATACAACCCTGTTTTCGACACATACAGAGACATGCACACAAATAGGTCTTGCAGCTGTCGTGATCTGAAGGGGGGACAACCATGCCAAACTTGGCCGTCGGAATCATAATAATTTGTGACACACACGTTCCATGCTCTAGTGCAAGGGTGCAGAACCTCAGGTCCGAGGTCTCACAATCTGGCCCTTTGGGGGGTCCCCCAGAAGGCCACACACACCCTTCACGTTCGGTGGTTTCCCCGCCTTTGTACAGGTTTCCCCCATTGTAAGAGGTTGAAATGCCTCTCCTAAGGCCTAGTGATTGGCAGTAAGAGTTTTAAGCTAAAATATGCTGGCATTTTGGTTAGCTTGGCACTGCCCATTTTGCCTTTGGCACCACCCAAAGATCTTGCGCCCCCCTGAGATCTTTTCTGGAATGGAATTCGGCTCTCGTGCTGAAAGAGGTCCTGCACACCTGCTCTAGTAATAGAAAAGCCAGTTCTTTTTGGCAGGAACCTAGACGATTTCTGGGGCAAAACTGTCTATGCCCTGCCGACTGCAGGGGCCCAGACTGTTCATGCACAAGACTTGCCTCTTGATGGACGAATAGTACTGATCAATGAATTCTTTTGCCAGCGGGAGCAGCTGCTCCTTCGTCCGGACTTCTTCTGGCCTTCGGACATGCTGGGAAGGCATCATAATGGAGCCCATGCAGATCTGCTCGCTGCAGGGTGTCACCTGAAAAGACACCGTTCAGAAGACCACTTAGTACATATATCCTGGTTACCTGCCGGGTGGTTTGTAGTAATGCAGTGGATCTGCAGAGAAAGGCTGTGTCATGGTAAGTGGGAAGAGAGATACCATGCGCCGTGCCCTATCTCCCAGGTTCTGGTTCAATATCCTGGTTAGTCAATGGAAATTGTAGAGCTCCTATTGTGGTTCATTAAATCACCATTTGCCATCACAGCTACACTGGGAAGCCAGGGTTTACCCAGTCTGGGTGAATGGGAAATGGTGGTTTCATAAGGCACAATAGGAGCACTGAAGCACATCATGAGAGCATGAAGTGAGGAGGTGTGAGGATGGACCATAAGGGTTTATTAGACCGAGATCATCATCCCAGAATGGAGCTACTGAGTAGTAGATTCCAAAGTGGGCACCACCGTCCAGTCTCTATCGAAGTACCTAAGAAGAGCCCGGCTGAATCAGACCAATGGTCTATTTAGTCCACCATCCTCTTTCCCACAGTGTCCAACCAGATGGGAAGCCCACAAGCAGGACATGAGTGCAATAGCACCTTCCCACTCAAAGTCCTCAGCGAATGGTGTACACAGGCATACTGCCTCTGATCCTGGAGGTAGCATATAAGCCATATGACTAATAGCCATTGATAGCCTTCTCCTCCATGAAATTAAAACCATCTGATTTTACGCAACGAAGTTGGTGGCCATCAGCGCATCTTGTGTGAACAAATTTCATCGTTTAACGATTTATTGATTTACAATATTTGTATACCGCTCCATATCTAAGCAGCTTTCAGAGTGGTGAACAATAAAAAGATAAAAACAGACAAAGAATAAAAAACAAGGCATAGAAAACATCTGGCCAGGTGACCGGCCAGATGGGCGATTCAAAAATGTAATAAATAAATAAATAAATAAATAAAGGCATCATCAAAACTGTGGCTGTTCAGCAAGGAAGGCTTCCTCGAACAAGGAAGTCTTCAGCAGGCATCAAAAGCAATACAATGTCGGAGTTTGCCTGACCTCCAGAGGCAGGGAGTTCCACAGAAGTGGAGCCACCACACTGAAGGCTCTTCTCCTGGTGGACTCCAATCAGGCCACTGGTCCATGTGGAACTACCAGGAGAATGTCCTCCAATGACCTCAGTGACCGGGTAGGTTGGTAAGGGAGAAGGTGCTCTCCCAGGTATTCTGGTCCCAAGTTGTTTAGGGCTTTGTACACTAACCTTAAAACCTGGCCTGGTAGAGGCAGCCAGTGCAGTTCCTTCAGCAAAGGAGTTTCATTTCATGCTGAAAAGGGCAGCTCCTGACAACAGCCGAGCTGCTGCATTCTGCACTAGCTCCAGCTTCCGGACCAGCCTTAAGGGCAGCCCCACATAGAGCACATTGCAGTATTTGCACTGTTTGAAGTACTTGAAGAAGTACTTCCTTTTATCGGTCCTGAATCATGTCCTGAATGAGTTCACAATCATTGGACAACCCAGGGTTCTAGGATTATGAGATAATCCTAGAACTGCCCTGTACACTATGCATAATTGTACGCACCTTTGTCACGTCCCACCTTACTTGCCTTTTTTTTTTTTTCCTAAAGTAAAAAGCTCCAAGCCTTGAAACCTTTCCTCATAGGAGAGTTGCTCTAGATCAGTGTTCTCCAACCTTTGGGTCCCCAGATGCTTTTGGCCTACAACTCCCAGCATGCGGGAGTTGTAGGCCAAAAACATCTGAGGACCCAAGGTTGGAGAACACTGATCTAGCTCCTTGATCATTTGATTGCCTTTTAGTGCACTTCCACCCCAGCTCTTCAATATCCTTTTTGAGATGCGGCGACTAGGACTGTACAAATGTGGTTGCGCCACAGATTTGCGTAAAGACATGACGATATTGGCAGTTTTGTTTTCCACCCCTTTCTTAACATTCTCTAGCACAGAATTTGCTTTCCCCCCACAGCTGCCGCACACTGGGTTGACGTTTTCATTGAGCTATTCACTGTGTGACCTCTATTTGCATTTTTAAAAACTTACACGTTAAATACAAAAGATGCCTTTAACATTATGTTTAGCTTGGGCCCATGCTCCTCAGTTTATGAATGCCTTTCCCACCCCTCCTTACGTGATGTTTTACCAATCAATGGCACACGTGCGCTTGTGTGCATTGATTGATTCAACTGCAAAAGAGCCGTCTCGATAACAGCGGTACATATGGCAGTCACAAGATTCTTTGTGCGTGAAAGGCTTTTGCAGGAGCACAGACGGCATCAGCAAAACACAGTACAAAGAGAACCTTGATGCAAATCATATAGACGTTTCCGTTGAAATGACTCTTTTGCAGGGATTTATCAATGCATGTGCACACATCAGTAATGCGGTGTGCGTGTGGGAAGAGATGGAAACAAACTAGTAGGAGAAGAACTCAATGCTCCTGCAAATTACAGATGCTCCGATTCCACAATTATTTTTAGAAATTCTGCTAGTTAAACCAGATGTCAGGAGGGGTGGAAGGAGCTGCAAGCCCAGAGAACAATAAAAGAAGTGAGTAGGGGAAAGCCATTCACTCCTACTCGCGGGGCTGGTGCTACAGCCTGACTCCAAGCAGTGCCAGGCAGCTGGATCTAGCCATGCTGTTAATTTCCCACAATACTCCTGGACCTAGCATGAACCTGGGGCATTGTGGGAAATCTAAAGGCTGGTTAGGCCAAGGCTGGCCCACAAGCACCTCTTCTTGCCTCCTTGGCAATAAAACGACCATAAGAATAAAATGAATCAGTAACACTTTCTTCCCTTCCATCACACCGAAAACCAGCTGCCTGAAATATTTTTTTTAAAAAAATAAATTTTATTTAGTTATTATAAACTACATACAAAACTATAAAACACAAACATACAACTAAAATAATCATACGGTGCACCCCCACCCACCTAGGGACCAACTAATATACATCAAATTCCACATTCCAAAAATATAACATTATATCCTGACAAGGCATACTCCCCTTCCCCTTTATTAATACATAGTCTAATAATTGATTCCATATATCCATACAATTCTTCTTCAACTGTCCCTTTTTGCATTTGATACTACAAGTTAGTTTATCGTTTAGGGCTATATCCCAAACTTCCTTATCAATCAGTTATTAGAAAAACGTGTTGTACTTTCCATTTCCTCGCTATCATTAACCTAGCCGCAGTTAACTGAAGTATTACTGGATGGCGAACCTGGGATCTGGCGAAATATGTCTGGAAAACGCTGGCCCGGTCATGCCACGTCACTTACCATGGTGCTCTTCAGATACAAAGTGTCGTTGAGCACAGAGCCTGTCTCCCAGTTTCTCACTTTGGCAAAGCGTGGGCACTTGGAAGGGCTTCCGTTCACCAAATTCTTGGTCGGCGATTGCCGGTCTGAGGGCGGCAGCTGTGTGGGCGGGGTGGAGAGGGACATAGTATTAAGACAGTTACATTCATGCTAGTTAGAAAGAAGCTGATACGCAAGATTGATTGTCATCACTCAGGCTCTGACTTGGCACTGAGCACAAAGTATTCAGCATTCTGATAATGTCGTTTTCATATTTCCAAGTTTCTAGTCCTTAAGGCTACAGATATATGCTTCAAAGTGGGGGGGGTGTAAAATGGCTCCTGAAAGAGCTAGAGGGAAGGGGATCATTGCTCAGGGTTAGAGCCCATGTACTGCTTTGCACACAGAAAATTCCATCCCTAATTCTCCATCAGGTACATAAGAGTATTGAGAGCCAGTGTGGCGTAGTGGTGAGAGTTTTGGACTGGGACTCGGGAGATCTGGGTTCTAGTCCCCACTCTGCCATGAAACTCACTGGGTGATTTGGGCCAGTCACTGACTCTCAGCCTAACCACCTCACAGGGTTGTTGTGAGGTAAAATGGAGGGATGATGATGATGATGTAAGCCGCCTTGAGTTCCTTGCAGGAAAAAGGTGGGGTAAATGTAATAAATAAATAAAAAAATTAAAATCCTGGTTCTAGTCCCCACTCAGCCATGAAGCTCACTGGGTGACTTTGGACCAGTCCTGACTCTCAGCATAACCTACCTCACAGGGTGTTGTGTGAGGATAAATGATGGAGGAGGGGGATTATGTAAGCTGCCCTGGGTTCCTTGCAGGTAAAAAAAAGGGAGGATATTAATAAAATAAATAAATAAATAGGGCATAAGAAGAGCAATGCTGGATCAGACCAAGGGTCCGCATTCTGGTCACACAATGGCCAACCAGCTGCCCATGGAAAAGTAGCAGGGCCTGGGAATGCCTGTTGCAACTGTCAGAAATTCAGAATAGCAACACCTCCCCCAATTTGGCGTCCTCCCGCTGCTGTTGTACAGTAGGTAACTTTAGACCTGGATGAATGCACATGCCTAGAATTGCACTCCAATCTGTAACTCATGATTAGAAATCGTAAGGAGTTTGTTTTATTATTTACGTATGTGGGGTTTTTTTGGTAACAGCAGTGCTTCTAGCCCTTAAGATCACTCAGACAATCTGAAAGGAAGGATCTTCAGGGTAAAGAAATAAAAAACTTTTTTAAAAAACTCCCCATTATTAATAGTATTAGTATTTTAAAATCCTCATTCCTTGAGGGAAGTTTATTTTTGCCCTGTGGATTTGATCCTTGGCATTAGCGACCCTTAGGGTGGAGGCAGGAAAAAGCGGAGTTTGGAGGCAGATGAGTACGTGGAACAAGATGGCTAGGAAAGGAGACGAGAAGAAGAAG
>JAHFWL010000100.1:0-195126 GCA_021292165.1 Shinisaurus crocodilurus | reverse complement strand
GGGCTT
Organism: Shinisaurus crocodilurus; assembly: GCA_021292165.1. Taxonomy (NCBI): domain Eukaryota; kingdom Metazoa; phylum Chordata; class Lepidosauria; order Squamata; family Shinisauridae; genus Shinisaurus; species Shinisaurus crocodilurus. The sequence continues at coordinate 195,120 of JAHFWL010000100.1, read as the reverse complement.
CCTAAGGTCACTATTTTTGACGCCCAGATGCATCCCAAATGGGGTTTTGCAAATGGAGAGTGGATTACTCAGAATTGAAGCTATTGTGTGGCAAACCACCTTATTTTCTTGGCTTAAACTTAATTTGACTCCAACTGGGTTGCTCCCCCTTAATATTACAAGATAATTACCAAACAAAATGGTGGAACACCATAGATAACAAATTGCACTCATATGGTCTCTCTCCTGAATATTTGCTAAATTTAGGATTGGAGAAAGCAAAAGATATTATAAAACAACGGATCTGGGATATAGAACTTCAAAATGACTTAAGTCAAAGCATATATATTTACCGCTCACCCCAAGATATACAGAATAGAGGGCCTGCAGCTTATTTAAGTTCTCTTACCTATTATAAATATAGATGGGCATTCTCTAGGGCTCGCTATAATGCTCTCCCCTCAAAGTTTCTAGAAGGCAAATACCAAAATATACCAGTTGCTCAGAGGCTGTGCCCATGTGACTCAGGGGAGACAGAGACAATTACACATGTCCTTTTATACTGCTCGTTCTACTTAGATGCCCGGTCAAACTTGATCCATCCCTTGTTACATGATTTTCCAGGTAACACTGATGAATTTTACACCATGCATTTACTTACGGACAGAGACCCTTCTATAACATATAAAGTTGCCAAATTTTGCTTTCTGGCTACAAGAACATGCCATACACTTATAACTTCTTAGGCCTTGTCTGAAGCTGTGAGAAAGGCCCAAAACCTGCTCTGTCTTCCTCATATTTAATTATGATTTTATACTGATATTTTGTTTTTATTGTATGCCATCCTGATATGGTTTACTGAAGGACAGCCTAAAACTTGGTATTGTACAAATTTTGTGTATCTATTGTCTGTTTATGCTGGTCTTGGACCGTAATAAAGATTTGATTGATTGATTGGTCCTGAAAAGCCGGAGACCCGGCTTTCAAATGCAAATGCCATGAATCATGAGTCCCCCTCCCCTGCCTGGCCAGGTGAAGTGCATCCTGATTGGCTAGAGGCAGCAGAGCTACAGAAAAGGGAGGGGGGAAGAGCTATATTCTAAAGTGTGAGTCTTTTGTCTTTGTCTTTTGTCGTCGCGTGGTTGCTGGCTGTGGAGCAATGGTGGCAAGCCACGCAGAGGTCCAAGCCTTCGGGCGGCCTCAGGATCTGACCCCAGGTAGCTCCTGGTGAAATTAGCTGAATGAGGGCTTTGGTAAAGGCAAGCCTTGTGGAGGGCTACCCATCTCGGACCTTCGGGTAGGTGTGTAGTCTCCCCGGGCAGCAAGGCTGTGCTGGAGCCAACCCTGAGGAGAACTGACCCCCAGGTAACAAGCTGTGTGCCTGGGAGATATAAGGAATCAGTAGGTTTTGTTATTTTGTAGCTCTACTGTCTGTGTACCAAAGTGTCTCTCTCTAATTTCGTGTGCTTCCCTCATTTCCCTATTCTTGTTGTAAAATGCTACCAGAATAAACCTTCTTTGGTTTTTTACTCCACATGCTGTTTGTGGTTGCTCTGTGGTTCCAGCAACTACATCCAGGTTACAGTCAAAAAGGCAAGTCCCTGAACAGAGATTCAAGTAGGATTGCAGACAGCTGAGGCTGGCAGTCTGGTACCTTGAGATCTCTGGGGGTCTTGGGTCCTTTGTGTAGGAAAGGATGGGTTGTGGCGGGTCAGCCAGCCCCCCCTTCCTCCACAAAAACAATAAATATCTTTAGAACATTACAACAAAGCAGTAAAACAGAGAAGTGTCATGATCGATCATAGGTCAGGGAAAGTGCATTCTGCCCTATCTGCTTCTTCTGAACCAGGTGCAAGGGCAGCTCCATACAGAGCGCATTATAGCAGTCTAACTGAAGGTAACCACTGCATGAATCACCATGGCTAGGTGATACCTATCTAGGAATGGGAATAGTTGGTGCACCAACCAAGATTGGTAACAGGCACTCTGGACCACTGAGGTCACCCAGGCTTCCAGTGACAAGGATGGATACAGGAGCAGCCCCAAACTAAGTACTTGCTCCTTCAGAGGGAGTACAGCCCTATCCAGAACAGACAAATACCCCAATCCCCAGACCTGGGAACTGCCCACTCATAAAGTCTCTGTTTCAGGATTCAGCGTCAGTTTATTAGCCCTCATCCAACCCATAACTGCATCCGGGTGGTTCAGAATGTGCACAGCCTCTCCTGATTCAGGTGTCACAGAGAATTAATAGAGTTGGGTATCATCACCATACTAGTGATACCTTGCAATGTTTAATTAACATAGCAACAATATAACAATTTTGGTATAACAATAGATGCATAAGCAATAAAAAACAAGGACATCTAACAATATATACAAGCCGTAATAACACTAAAAATGCATCAAATACAAATACAGAAAGGAATCCAGGTTTAAGGATCAATCCAATCCAAGTGTATTGAAGATAAATACTCTACAATGTTTTCCAGTACCACCATGTCTTATGCAAATGACATGAATAAGGACTTTTACATATTCCATAGCTTGAAGTGTTACTGTAAGTCCTTATCTGATATTCTGTTACCTCCAGGTATTTATCATAAGGATAGCACATTTTTGTAGTTACTTTATGGTGACTTTATTTGTAGAACAAAGACTTCATGATAGAAATTGTAGCAAAGGCTGGAATTTCATACAAATGTTTCATCCTAAGGAAAGAGTATTTAAGGGCCTAAAAGATACATAGTGAAAGGCTGTGACGCTGCAAGTGCAAAGCTAATTTCAAGGGACCCTTATTTTAGCTATATTTGTGAAGCCTATATACCCGGACTACTGCGAATGCCAGCTTAGCATACCTAACTAAGAAGTATGCCAATACAGGATTTACTTAGGTAGCTAGAAATCAACACAGGATTTGTAAATGTTGGCAGCATTACAGAGCATAACTTTTGTCTTTATCTTTTGAAGCTGTGGTGGAAAGGTTTGAGTAGGTGTGACACAAAAATTCAATTTCCCTTGTCTCTCTCCATTCTCTCACCTACCCCTTTTTAAAATTATATACACAGATCACTGTAATTCAAACCTATGCTAAATCAATGTGTGAGATTGTTTATTCTAGTCTTCGATATGCTTAAAATCAGCCATTTAATATTATCTTTGGGAATGCTGTAAAGGTTAATGACTCATGGATTGTTGAGAGCTTACCCGTGCTATTTGTTTCACATAACAAAAGGTAGCCCATGTTTGAACATGGTATACAACATAAAAGTTGATATTTAACAAGTTGGCATCATCTCCGTGTGTGTTGCTGAATGATTAATTCCCACTCCCAAGAAAAACTTTGGGGAAATACTGCCTTTTGAAATGAATTTTGCTTACCCAGTCAGATGATTTAAGCAAATTTTGACTGGGGAACAGAGATACCAAATTTGTTTTTGACAATGATCTGTCATGCTCAGCTGTAGGAAACTGACTTATCCTTCATGTGACGCTCCCACTATACATCTTCTAGCCCATCTATTCCTAATTCTTTTTAAGCATCAGGTTTTAGCATATATCTTTTTATACCAAGGATATATTTTAAACACCATGGCTACAATCCAAAGGACATATTTGAGTATGTATGAGGACATGCAAGCATGCAATGCACCTTCTCACATTTCCCCCCCTAGTAGCTCTCTCCGATGCATTAGTAAGCTCTTTTGAAATATATTTTTTGAATTTCTTAGCATTTTATCAATAACACTTGGGGGGGGGGGGAGACTAATAGTTCAATCCTATGGCCTCTAAACAGCATCTAGACAGCCATAGGATTATTCAGAGTCCCAGCTCTGACCTCAGACACTTGCTCCAAGCCCCTGCCCCTGCCTGCAGCCGGCATGGAAAAAACAGTGCCAGCTGCTCATTGGAAGTTGCAAACGCAAACTCAGAGATGGGGTTTTGTGGACAATCCGGGAGGCAGGGAAGGGTGGAGGCAGGTGCCACCGTGATACAAAGTATCCTGGCAGTACCTCAGCCTCCTTCCCTCATGCTCTGAGGCATGACACTTAGCTGAAATCAGCCATCGAAATGTTTTGGAGGGTGGGAGGAGCATGAATGGAGGTGACCTTCACCTCCGTGCTTCTTGTGCCTTACATAAGATGTCCACAATCCTCTGAGTTCAGAGGGCTATGGGCATCCAGATTGGAATGTGCCCTTAATGTTAGAAAAAAAAAAAAGAAAAGGACTTGTAAGCCAAAGTGCACACATATCACTCTGCAATCTCAACTTAGAATCCTTTCATATAGTTTGCTTCTTCCATTTCACCCGTAGGCATTCTCGATTCCAAACACAAATGTTCTTAATGTGTTATGGCAGAACCCCCCTTTTCTCCCCTACTGAGTCAGTTACAGTGGATGGTTCTCTCAATTTCTGATACAATATCTGCTACAACCAGATTCTGAAAAATCACCATTATTGTCTCCCCCCCGCCGCCCTCATTTTGTTGAAATATGAAAAAGAGTGACACATGTCTTTGCCACAGTAGTGATGAACATAGGAACATCATAATAGCCCTACTGGATGAGACCAAAGGTCTATCTAGTCCAGTGTTCTGTTCCCACAGCAGCCAACCAGATGCCCACAAGGCAGGAACATACTTTTGTCTATATGTGCAGAGCATAATCTCACTATTACAAACACGCTCTTTCGACAAAAGAATAAGTTTAAAACATCATGGCAGCACCCACGGTCAAAGCACTGGCATTGTCCGTGTTAGAGATAGCCGCGATGTACTTCTTACTAGGGCCATGGTGAGTGCCGACAACTGCTGGACAGACCACCGACTAATCCGGTCCACTATGGTTATCAACATTGCTCCCCAACGTAGGCTTCAGGGAAGGAAACCAAGGCGTAAAATGAACATCCAAGTCCTTCAAGATCCTATTAAGCAAACTCGTCTTCAATCACTTCTTAAGGAACATCTACCTACAGAACCTCCTGATAACACTGAGGACCATTGGTCTAAGCTGAAAACTTCCATTACTGCAGCTTGTGAACAAACTATTGGATATGAAACTAAGAAACATCAGGATTGGTTTGATGAAAATGATAATGAGATTAAATATATAATTGACCAAAAAAGGAAAGCCTCCCAAATATGGCAAAATGATATTAACTGCGCTGCCAAGAAAAAAATCTACGCTAGTGCAAAGGCTGAGGTCCAAAGAAGAACAAGATAACTTAAGAACACTTGGTGGAAAAAGAAAGCTGAAGAAATACAACTTGCAGAATCTCATGATGCACGGGGCTTTTTCAAGGCCACAAGGACCATTTATGGACCAAAAACCTATGGTACAAACCCTTTACAATCAAAAGATGGCACCAAACTCTTAAAAGACAAAGAGTCTATTGCACTGCGTTGGAAAGAGCATTATTAATTATGACCTTTTAAATCGTAAATCTAAGGTGGATAATGAGATTTTTTTTCGCAAATCCCGCAAAAACAAATTAGAGAGGAACTTGCAATACTCCCCACTGTGGATGAAGTAAAAAGGAAAAGCCATTAATCAAATGAAGAACAACCAGATGGGATTCCTGCTGAAATCTTTAAAGAAGGGCCCCCCGAACTTGTACAACATCTTCATAAACTCATCGAAAAAATCTGGATAAGAGAAGAGATCCCAGAAGACTTCAAGGATGCCATAATTATCACCCTCTTTAAGAAGGATGATAGAACAGACTGTGGAAACTATCGGGGCATTTCTCTCTTAGCTACCGCAGGTAAAATATTTGCTAGGATTCTCGCAAACCGTCTTCTATCTATTTCAGAAGAGATCCTCCCTGAAACCCAATATGGTTTCCGCCCCTCTAGAGGGACAGTAGACATGATTTTTACTGCACGTCAGCTCCAAGAAAAATGCCGGGAGCAAAATCAACCCATTTATATGGCATTTATTGATCTGGCTAAGGCCTTTGATACTCTAGACCGAACAGCTCTCTGGACTATCCTTATGAAAATTGGATGCCCCAATAAATTTGTGAATATCTTGTGACTTCTCGATGACAACATGACAGCAACGGTTTTGGACAACAACGGCTCTCATGGTGCTGCATTTAAAGTGGGATCAGGTGCTAAACAGGGATGTGTTATCGCCCCAACATTATTTGCTATTTTCATCGCCATGATTTTACATCTTGTCGAGGGGAAACTTCCCACTGGTGTGGGAATTATATATCGAACAGATGGAAAGCTTTTTAATCTCAGCAGGCTGAAAGCAAAAAGTAAGGTAATTACAACCTCCGTTGTGGAACTTCAGTATGCTGATGATAATGTGGTCTCCACACATTCAGATGATCTCCAAACTATTCTAAATGCTTTTGCAGAAGCATATGAAATACTTGGTCTCTCACTTAACATTAAAAAAACCAAAGTGCTTCATCAGCAAGTGCAAGCTAACTCTTTGGTGATGCCATCTATCCAGCTTGGCGGGGCAATACTGGAAAATGTCAGTCATTTTCTCTATCTTGGCAGCTATCTTTCTGTTACAGCCAACATTGAAACTGAAATCCAGCATCGTTTGAGCTCTGCAAGTGCCGCGTTTTCTCGAATGAAACATAGAGTGTTCGAGGATCGGGATATTTGTAAGAAGACCAAAACGCTGGTTTATGAAGCCATTGTATTACCAACTTTATTGTATGCCTGCGAAACATGGACTATCTATAAACGTCATTTCCACCTCCTTGAAAGATTTCATCAACGTTGCCTCCGGAAAACCCTGCGAATTACTTGGGAAGATAGGGGAACAAATGTCAGTGTAGTGGAAGAAGCAAAGACTACTAGCGTTGAAAAAATGATCCTTCAACGCCAACTTCAGTGGACCGGTCATGTTGTTCAAATGTCTGACTGCCGTCTCCCAAAGCAGTTACTTTATTCCCAACTCAAGGATGGAAAGTGGAATATCGGTGGTCAGTATAAGAGGTTTAAAGATGTTCTTAAGGCTAATCTAAAAAAAATGCAATATAAACATTGAAGCTGGGAAAACTGGGAAGCTCTGGCCCATGAACGATCTAACTGGAGGTTGGCCTTTCACAAAGTTTCTATGGACTTTGAAGAAGCCCGAGTGCAAGGTGAAAGGGAGAAACGTGCTAAGCGAAAAGCACGTCAAATGAATCCTTTACAGGACTATCTTCCATCTGGTAATCTGTGTCCTCACTGTGGGAAGCTGTGTGGATCTAGAATTGGCCTCTACAGTCACTTACAGACCCATCGCTAGAGTCTACACAATTTTTCTTTAGAATTTCCTCCTACTAAAATTTCCTTTTTGTAAATTTTTATCCTGGAAGACAATCTTACTTGGTCATGAGTGATCGCCTGATGATGATGATGATGATGATGATGATGATGATGATGCCCCTCTCCTGCTCATGTTCCCCACAACTGGCATTCAAAGGCAGGATTTTTCAGGGGAAGATTCTAGGGCAGTGGAGATGGGATTTCCACCCCACCCCACCCCCCACACACACATTTCAGACCACATGTGGTTATTTCTCAAGAGTAGCCATGACTGAAGATGAGTGAGCCTCCAAGTGTAAGGTGTACAAGGCCAGTATTTATTCATTGTTTTTTGTGGATCTTAGAGGTTTCACCTTGTTTTGTTCATGCATTTGTGCCTTTCCCACATTTTTGTCTTTATTCCTCAAAGGAAGGCATAGGCAACATGGTGCCCACTGTAACCAATGTGCCCCAGGGCACCTTTCTTGGTGCCTGTCAAGGTGCCTTAGTTACCACTCCCAGTTTTTTATTCTTTAAAAAATAAATACACTTCCTTACCAGCAGCTGGGATCACTTGAAAGCAAAGTGAGGGCCTTGGCCTGGTGCCATCTTCATTTTCCATTAATGCCTCTGGGCTACACAGTGGGGCTCTCAGAGACATTCTTAGGAAATGAAGATGGTGGGCGGTGGCAGGCCAATGCTTTCCTCTACAGTGTGTCCAGCCACCAAGAAAAAGAAGGTGGGGGGAAAGACTCCTGTCACTTCTGAACTCAGTCTTTTGGGCAGTTTACTTGCCTTTTGAGACTAGCCATGCCTCCCATGGTAGCCAGTTTGTGGTCGTGCACAGAGGCGTAGCGTGGGGGGTGCAGGGGGGGCCGGCCGCAACATCTGGGGGGGCGCGCTCGCAGTGGCGTAGCGTGGGTTGTCTGCCCAGACCTGTCCCCGCCGCCGCCGCCGCCCCAGCGCGTGCGCTCCTGCCCCGCCCCGGAGCTCCCTCGCGCGCTCCTTCCTACCTTGCCCACGATAGGACTGCGGCAGCACCCGCCCCCGTGGCCACCTACCCCCGCCTCGCCCATTGGCTCGCCTCCCCTCGGCCCCGCCTCTCTCATTGGCTGCCGGGGATGTCCTGCATGCCCGCCCACCCACCCACCCAGCCCCTCGGAAGGTCGTCCTGCCGGGCGGCCGCCGCGAGCCGAGGAGGAACCGGGCGGGCGGGCGCGGGGTGAGAATGAACGCGCCGGAGCGGGAGGGCTGGAGCGCCGGGGAGCCCACAAGGGGGAAAGTTTAAGAAGAAATGCGTTGTAATTGCAAGTGAGAGAGAGAGAGAGAAAAGAAACATGCCTCAAAGATGAAGAAAAATAACTTTACAAATAAGTAGGGCAGTTACCCAACTAAAGAAATTGGAATCTATTAATCACAGATTTTAGTTGGTTTAAGTGACCATTTCATTGATTAAGTTGGAATAAACCTGCATATTTATTTATTCTAAGCATTTTTACCCCACCCTTCAGCAACAACAAGAAAAATACAGTCCCTGCCTGCCCACGTGCTTACAATTTAAAAGACACGACACAAAAGGAAAAAGGGATGAGGAGGGAAGAGCCAGTGTGGCGTAGTGGTGAGAGTGTTGGACTGGGACTCGGGAGATCCAGGTTCTAGTCCCCGCTCGGCCATGAACTCACTGGGTGACTTTGGGCCAGTCACTGCCTCTCAGCCTGACCTGCCTCACAGGGTTGTTGTGAGGATAAAATGGAGAGGAGGAGGAGGATTCTGTAAGCCGCCTTGAGTTCCTTGAAGGAAAAACGACGGGGTATAAATGTAATAAATAAGGAAACTAGTGAATTTAGGCACCAGTTGTTAAAGTTATGTAGTACTTCTCAGTGACCAGCAGGAATGGAAACAGTTAAAGGAGGGAGATGCCCAATGGAGCTGGTCTTTCAGCAGAGCCAATGCAGTGATCCTGCTTCCCATCCCTCCCTGTAGAAGTGCTCTGGACAGTGAAGTGTACCATATAAAGGCTTCTTCTTAAGGCTGCAAGGTTTAGGCTGCAATCCTATACCCAGTTTCCTGGGAGTAAGCCCCACTGAATTCAGGAGGACCTACGTGCTCTTGAGTAGACATGTATAGAATTACACTGTTTGCCAATTACTTGCTTAGATGAATTGATCCCAATACATTTTTAATTGCCTAAAATGTGTCTCTGAATCATTCGCAGATTTTAAAATATTTTAGAAATTATTTCCAATACAACCGCAGATGGCAAGCGCCATCTTAAAAGAGGCATTCTCTCCCCCCCCCCGTGAATCATATCAGAAGAGGAATGCCTCTTCTGATATGATGTCTTTTGTGATGCCCCCCCCCGTGAATCATCTCAAAACAAAGGAAGTATCCTTTTCTCCATTTACAACAGTAGTTTCTTTTTCTCATAGCAGCCATTCCACCAGGCTGCAGCAGAGGGAGACTCGAGTGCTAAAATCCACGGGTTAGGGGGCGCAAATTACTTGCCTTGCCCCGGGTGCTGACAACCCACGCTACGCCACTGGTCGTGCAACAGGACAGTTTCTCAAATTGCCAGATTTGCCCACTGGTCCAAAAAGGTTGTCTACCTTTGCTCAAGGGCATCTATATTTCTGGCCAGCTCACTGGTTCTGCACAACTTATAACTACGTATTTTCATAAGCAGTTAAATGAGCCTATGTAGCAGGAATACCTGCCAAAGGCTGATAGGAGTGGATATATAATGCCTTGATCAAGCAATGAATTAAGAGATTAAGAATTTCAAAACAACAACAACACACACACACACACACACACACAAGAAATGCTCTTTAAATTTGTTTAGGTATCCTTGATTATATCCAATAAAGCGGATTTTTAAACTTGGCTGAACTTTCCCTCTCCTTTGTCATTGAAATCTCTCCTTCTACCTATCCGCCCCCCCCAAGAAGAAGACCTGAATGGCACCCCTATACTCTTTGAGAATGTGCCACATTCACTGATTGTAAAAGTGGTCATAGTGTACTCACTCTCTTTTTCATTGCTCAGGATCACCGAGATAATAATGGCAAAACAGAATTTTTGCAAGAAGCAATCAGATTTCTAGCTCATCTGTCTTAATTAGAGTTAAACTTTAGTTGCGCCTTTCCTTCCTATCACAAAATGTTTTGATTTTGAAGAAATGCTAATACTGAACATAAGCATGAGAAACCAAATGAGGACGTCTATCCTCCTTGCTCCCAGGGTGAGATGAGCATGTCATTTTATATTAAACAACAATTTATGAGTAAACATTAAATTATAGGGAAAGGAAATGGGTTCCTGTGGCTGCATTAATTATTCAAAGTATTTATCCAGTGGAAAGGGAAGCTCCTGAAATACAAATTATTATTTAAAAGAATGTCTTGATAAAGTCAGTAAATCTGGGGGTAGGGATTGATGGATCTGTCTATTTTAGGTCTGTGTCAGTTTCATATGTGAAAGTCCATTCTATCTCGTTTCAACAAACATCTGTGATTTAAAAACAAATACACATTTTGTATGCATTTTGGCACATTAGTAGAGCTGAGAATTGGATCACAAAATCCAGAGAAGAACAACAACTGAAGGATAACTGCACTCTGATCTGTGTATTAGTCCAGGAAGTACAAATCAGGTCAGTTCACTTAAGAATGAGAAACACACAAATTCCTTGAGCATCCTTCCTTGGGAATTACCGCATCGATCTACCATCACAAGAGCAAACAGTCTTCATATCCTCACACAGTATGGGCCAACCGTATGAGTAATGTGGCATGTGATTGAATGTACAGACTAGAGCTGTGTGCAAATGGGCTCTCAAAAATTCTCCATCCTCTTTGTGGGCAGAGAAATTGGGGCAAGAGTGTCACCAAATTTCTCCAGCCTGAGGAGAAATTCTCCAACAGTTTCTCACAGGCAGGGCTCACCATTGGCAGGGGTTGTAATACAGCTTCTTCTTCTTTTCCTAAGGTTTTTTTTGGGGGGTGGGTGTGCTGGCACTGCAAGTGGCAACAGCATCAACTGTGTTGGTAGCCTGCCCCCTTCCCTTTTGCATCCTCCACAATACCTGATCATTCTGGGGCATTATGGATGGGATGGGGAAGGAATGTGAAGAAGATCTGGAGAAAATTCTGCAAAGTGACCTTTTATTTCTAAGAAAAGAAACATCACGAGACTTCTATGAGGGGGGGTGGAAAGCATCTTCTGAGAAATTGTCTCCTCTCTAGTTGCCATTCTCCAGAGAACACCTTCAGCACCTTCCCCAGGATCTTCCAAATGTTACATTTCTGAGGGGTGATTGCGGATACATCTTGTCTCTAATGTAGATACTGCTACATCCCTGAAAGCCTTGTGGAGGGCAATGCTGGGGGAGCAGTGTTGTGTCCAGCTCCAAGAAAGAGGTGAAACAAGTGCTGTGATGAAATCTGTCCTCCAATTTCCTGAAGGTTTCCTTCCCCCATGAGAGAGTAGTGGTGGGCGATCCGCCCACCACCCGACTTGCTGGGCGCTCGGCGAGCGCTGCCACTGTGCCTGCCAAGCCGAGACAAAAGTGAGCGTTCCCCAAGCCACTCGGCAGACTTCCAGGTTCCCGGCAGTGTACGCTTTTTACATAGAAAATGGTGTAAAATGTGGTAAAAGCGGCCGTAATTAGCGTAACTTGTGCAAATTGCGGCTGTTTTTGGCATATCTTACGCCATTTTCTTCGTAAAAAGCGTACCGCCAGGAACCTGGAAGTCAGTTCCCCAGCTCGGCTCGGGAGAATGCGAGTCGAGCTGGGGAAACAGGTAGCAGGGACGGAGTTTGGAGGGTTGAGCCCAATGAGTTTGCTGGATTTCCACCCCCCAAACGAAACTCTCACACATCCCTATGAGAGAGGCTTTTATTTTCTGCCTCATTCTCAGGGCTTGTTTTTGGACTCCTGTAATCAGTGTGAGGTGGCCAAGGGTACTGGGCCTTTGTCTTTGTCTTTCTATTACACATCTCTCCATTGCTCTGCAGTCTCCCAGGCGTCCTGCACTTTCTGATCTGAAAAAAACCCTGCGACAGAGTTACCTTTATGATGTTTGCCTCTGGGCTTTAATTGAAGTGCAGAATGCTGAGGATGCTGCTGGCTGCCAGGGAGATGATTGTGCAATGAAAGGCAGGGCACTCATACACCTCATAAGTAAGGTAAGTAGAAGAACCCTGAACCCAACCCATGGGAATTTCTCCAGAATTTCTTCTCTTTTACATTTCTTTTCAAAAGCGATTTCTTTTCTAGCAAATTGAATAAGAATGGTAAAAAAAAATAAAAATGGGAGAAGTTTTTGGCACAGCCCTAATACAGACCCTGCAAGCTGAACCACCAGCCACACTCACACACGTGTGTGTGTGTGTGTGTGTGTGGTGCGAGAGGGAGAGAGAGAGAGATCAATGGATAAACTGACAGACCAAGAAGAGCAGGTGCCTCATTTTGGTATAAGAGGTTCTATCAGGTTGTACTGATACAGGTCCAGTTCTAATGCTTACTTGGGACAAGTATCTTGTCTCTATGGTAGAAGATCAGCGGCACCTGGTGCTTCCACCATTCTCATAATGTAATCCATGGCGTGATTGTCCCATGTGCAATTCCTTCCCACCCAACAACAACAACAACAAGTGGTGGAAAATCCCATGATTTTTTCTCTCCATGCATAAACATCTTGCCTAGATTGAATATTATGCTATGAGGAAGAAGCCATGCATGGTCATTTCTCCAGGATCTTTAGCCCAGGTGTCTGAAACAGGCATCGCTACCCGTTATAACAGATACTTGTCAACAATTCCATCACATTATGCAACTTGTTTTTCTTTTGTTTTTCCAATTCCACACAGGCAGTGGTTATAAAAAAAATACTATTTATTTAGAATCAAAGGGGTTTAGGAGCAATCTGTGCCACCCAGCAGGCCTAACTGGAGGAAAGGATTGCTCTGAAAATGTGGGGGGGAAATATGACAATACTCTTTAAAGAAAGAACAAAAAGAGGGACAGAAGTTACAGGCAATTTAATGCCATGAGATAGTTGAAGTGACTTTTTGTAATCAGAGTTAAAATTGCTGCCTTATGGAATCTCAGCAGCAAGGCCCTCATTTTGTGAGCTACTTGATGAGTTTTCTTACACGGTTATACTATCTGAGTTTTATGTTATATGATATTCACCTAGCGATAGTGTTGACCCCCCCCCTCCATCTCCCTTCAGATATTATCACTTCTATGTAACAAAGTAATTTGGCTGCTGTCTTGTCCTCATGAATCGGTGATGTGAGCAAAGAAGCCATTCCAACCCACATTCTGTGAAATCTACAGTTCTTCCTCGAAGAAAGAATATTTCTCTTCTGGCATTACTGTGCTTAAATCATTCCACAGCATGTAGGGAGGGGAGGTTTAATCCGTCCCTATCTAGCTGTGGTCCTGCAAAAAAATAATAATGTTTCCACACAGCATCTAGTGAAAGTAAAAAAAAGCTCCCACTGGAGCCAATGGGAGTTGTTTTATTCTTGCTAAATAGTATGGGAGCAGGGGGAGGGTTTGGGTGGGCAAGTCTTGCGAGGGGAGGATTGGCAACCCACCATCCAAGTTATTCCAACATTAAATTATTTTTTTTAAAAAATGATATCCAAAATGTGGTCACACGGTAAGAGAAATATATTCCTACTTGAGACTGCCATTCTCTGATACAAACATGTCTGTCTAACCAATTGTATCAGTAAATTCACCAGAAAAGTGGAGGAAATAATTAACACGTACAATGCCTTCAGGAAAAGAACCTTTGCTTGCTTCCCTGAATCACCCCAAAGAACCCCAGAACAATTTGGTATCTTGCTTTGAAAGCAGCAAAAATACCTCTGTCAGCACTGTTAAATTACCCAGTAGCTATGATAGGATTGACTGCTCCTAGCAGAAATGGTAGCCAAAGAACCTTTTTTCATATTTACTCTTCAAGTACTCCAGGGCAGAAAGGAAGCACCCTGAGTTTTACTTAAAACAACAATAGATACTTAGCATAGTCCAGCTGGTATATCTCCACTCTTATGAGATACTCATGATTTTGGCTGGCCCAGAACAATGGAAGTCCTGGTGGTTATTAACAGGTGCTAGTTGAAGTGGACATATTCAAACAGTTCCACTTGTTACCATTAGTTTTCAGATGCAATTCAATGTGCTGCTTTTAACTTTTAAAATTCTAAATGGCCTGAATAGACCATCTACATTAGAGACAAGATGTATCTGCAATCACCCCTCAGAAATGTAACATTTGGAAGATCCTGGGGAAGGTGCTGAAGGTGTTCTCTGGAGAATGACAACTAGAGAGGAGACAATTTCTCAGAAGATGCTTCCCCCCCCTCATAGAAGTCTCGTGATGTTTCTTTTCTTAGAAATAAAAGGTCACTTTGCAGAATTTTCTAGAATACCTTAGGAAACTCCTGCTCCCGTATGAATCCCTCTGTGAACGTATGTATTTATGTCTGAAACTGTGATCCAAGTGCCTTCTCCATCTGAATTTAGATTCGCAGCAGCTAGAACAGAAGAGGCCTTTTGTGAGAGCTGACTAATCACATTGTTATTCAGGGCAGTTCTTTTAGTTTTAAGAATTTTAGTGCTGCTTTTGTATTATTCTGTTCTGCATGATGTCTGTCAGTATTTTATGTTTGTTGTTGCATATTTTTATTTGAGTTTTACAAAAGATTTTGTCACGATCTTGAAAGCCACCTTGTGGGCATTGTATACAACTAATTAAATAGTTATAATTTTATTTATTTATTCATTTTTAATTTATTCTATTTATATCCCATCTTTCTTCCTGCAAGGAACCCAAGGTAGCTTACATAATCATCCTCCTCCTCTCTATTTTATCCTCACAACAACCCTGTGGGGTAGGTTAGGCTGAGTGTCAGTGATTGGCTCAAAGTCACCCAGTGAGCTTCATGGCTGAGCGGGGACTAGAACCCGGATCTCCCGAGTCCCAGGCCAACACTCTAACCACTACGCCACACTGTACTGTGACCTGCATTTCAGTGGACAATCATAGTTGCTTAATGGAAGAGTAATTATTAACATACAAAGTGATTGTGTTGTTGTTATTGTTGTTTGTTATGGCAATCCATTATTCCAGTGAGAAGGAACAGGAGATAGAAAATGGTTAAAGTGATACCTTATATTTAATTTAATTGCCACTGCTGGTATAAACACAGAACATCAATTTGAGCTCAAGATGTTGTTATTAATTTTTAAACTCTTGTCAGTGCATCACTTTACTTCTCAGAACCTCTAGTCTGCAGACTAGGGAAGGTGCAACTATCAGAACTTAAGGCTTGCTTCACAGTGAATTTTCCACATTCATACATGGGCACACACACACACACACACACACACACTGTTCCCTCAACTGTTTTGATGTGAGAACTGAGTGCAGGAGTGCTGGCTTGGGAGATAATGTATTTCAAAATATATCACTCCTGTGAGAATCGGGGATGATGGGGGCGAAGAATGAATTTTGTGAACAGCAAGTGGTAACAGCTTCTGTTGGAGCAGACAAAACAATGAAGCTGCCCAAGCAGCATTTTAAAAACAAAACAAAAGCATTTGAAGTGCTGTCTGTGAGAGAAGTGAATGAAAGTTCAAACTCAGTTCAGAGGCTTAAAAAAAAGTCACCAGATAGAGGCAGGTCACCTAGCCTACTATGTTTATGATAAAACATTTTTAACCACCCTTAACAAAGAAGGACATTCAGAGAGGTTGTTGCCTTTAGCATTCTTCTCTTCCTCCATTGAGCAGAAAGCAAGTCAAAGGTTAGTGCTGCTGAAAAATTCTGCACATGCTCAATGGGGCACCAGGTAGACATGTGATAGCAGAGTTCTGGGTAGAATTGGCAACCTTCATAACGCTGTGTTTCCCTTTTGTGGGGGAGTGTGGAGCTATTCAGATTTTATATATATGCCTTAATATATTTTTTTCTGGTGTTATTTAGCCATACTTAATGAATCAGGCTGATTCATCCCAGTCTAGGAGGAGACCTCCGGCAAACACAGCTCATATCCCAGTAGAGACCACCGTAACCCCCTCACCTGAGACACCACTACAAGAGTGTTTCCTCATTGTGTAGGCATTGTGCAGCAATTCCATCTCCCCCCCCCCCCCTTAATGGATTTTCTGCAGTAAGGAAAAAAGATGGAAGAAGTGGTGGGAAAACACAAGAGGCCTACAACTGGAAATCTTCATCATCTGGGAAAAAAAACACCCTTAAAATTGCATGGATGAAGCAGAGCAATGGCAATAAAAGCATCATCTGGAAGCACCCCAAATAGATCAAAGAGGAAATGTTACAATGCACTACAGTGCTTGGCTCCTTTAAAAATATATATATATCTGGAGAAAGGAGGTGGTGTTCCAGAAATGGCTTCCTGGTTCCCAGCTATAACTCACTAGTCCTGCAAGAATGTTTGTGTCCATCACTGAAGGGCTTCAGTAGAAGTAATAGGCATTTTGCAATCTTGTAGAGAAATACAAGAGTTCCGGCTTCATTACTGCAGCACTTCCCGTGGTGCTAAATGTTTTTGAAAGGACAGCACAATAGCACTTCCCAGAACAGCCATCAAGACTCAAGCAAAATGAGTGAGTGTCATAGGTCCATCCAGTTCAGTACAGTCTACACTTACTGGCAGTAGCTCTCCAGGTCTTTAGACAGGGATCTTTAACTGCTGTGGGTAGGGGTTGTACAAGAATTTCAGTTCTGTTCGCAAGTCATGCTAATAATTTTGCAACCTGGACTGTGAACGAAAGCATGAGCATTTGTTTTTCAAGAAATATTTGCAAATTCCTGAATTTGTGACCGCGTTTGAAAAACGAGGACTCTGAGATGTGCATTTTAAAAAATGCATATTTTCACACTTTAGTCAATGGGGGGAATTGCACTTTTGAGAATTATGCACAGAAATGTGCACTTTTCCAGTTTGAAATGTGCTCTTTTCCCACGCAAATGGGAAAAAACCAGGTCAAAAGGAGCTTCAAAGTGAATTTCAGAGAACTTTAGTGAGATCAAAAATTCTCTCATCCCTCACTGTGGGACTTTCTGAATGCAAATCATGCACTCTACCACTTCAAATTATTTACAACCCTTTCAGTGTACTGGATAGTTGGTGAGAAGAGGGCATGTTTTCTCTGCCCTAATGCTATTGTTACACAAAGCAGAGATGCTTTTCTGCATAACACCATTCCCTGCCCAATGCAGATGTGGAGATCGGGTCGACTTTGGTCACACTTATTTTATATGCACCTATTGTAAGTGATACATTTAAATTTATGTAAGAAATTTGTTTCCCCCCCCCTCTTTCTTTTTATGGTTTTGTTTTGTTGAAATTCAAAACAACAACAACAACAGACTTTGGCCACACCCATTAGAGGAGTGCAGCATGCCCGAAGGGGCTAGGCTGGGCTTGGCCTCAGCCTTATTTTTATTTATTTATTTATTTATTTACAAATTGTATAGGCCACATGCAGCCTAACCAGTAAGGGACTTGCAGGGCTGTGGCTGCTTAAACAGAAGTTCCAGGCAGTCATAGGAGTATATCCACCTCCTCTGTTTCAGGCAAAGGAGAACTAAGTGGTTACTTCTTAGGGGCCCAATAGGAGTTTCTGGCTCTTATTCCCAGATTAACCTGAGGAAGGGTGGTTTTTTCCAGTGGTATGTCAAATTTTCTTTCCATTTCTTTCTCTGCAATTTGTGAGTGATGGGGCTGGAAAGAAAACATCCCCAAATACTGGGATGGTGGCAGGAAAAATTTCAGAGGGGTGGAAGTTGGATTACCTTCCCTTATAGAAGAGGTGGCTGAAGGTAGGGTTTGTTGTTGCTACGGTTGTTGTTTCTGCACTTTAAAAGAGGGCTGGAGAACTCAGGGCCCGGGGCCAAATTTGGCCCTCTGGAGTTTCCCAGGTGCCAAGTCCCCTTCCCCTGGCCTCACCCCCTTTCTCTCAACCACTGATCATTTGATGGCTTTCCAGCTTTGGGACAGTTTTTTACCCATTCTAAAACGTTGGCATGTCTCTCCTAAGGCTTAGGTAATGGCAGTAAGAGTTTTAAGCTACAATATGCTGGGTATTTTTTTGCTCCACCTCCTTTGCCTTCAGCCCTGCCCACCACTGGAATGCAGCCCCCAAGAGCTTCTCCAAAACTGAAGTTGGGCCTTGGGCTGAAAGAGGTTCTCCACCCCTGCTTTAAATGAAGCCTCACCAGCCATGATCACCATGTGGTGAGCTTCTCTGTCTCTTCACAGCCTTTTGACTTTTGGCCATGTCTCTTCCTGTGCCAGACTATCGTGGAAACAATGCTAGGTAGGAAGCTAGCTAGGCACAGGGAAGATAACATGGCTGGTAGAAAGTCAGGAGGGTGACGAGACAGGGAGAAGCTTGCCAAGTGCTAATCAAAATGTGTGAGACCTTTTTATAACATTAAGAGAGAGAAGAAGAAGACCTTATCCTCCTCGGTCACCTCATTCTGTAAAGCAAGGTGAGCCAACACTGAAAATTTCACAACACAATAAGCAGCATCTAGTAGATTCTAGTTTCTAGAGTTGGAAGGGGCCTACAAGGCCATCAAGTCCAACCGCCTGCTCAATGCAGGAAACTAGAGGAGGGGTCTCCCATCCAAGTAATAACCAGGCCTGACCCTACTTAGCTTTCCACGCTCAGACAAGCTGAGCCAGCTTGACAGGCTGTGTCGCTTTACAGAACTGCTGGGGAAGTGGAGTGCAAAACACTGGCATGGGATTGTTGTTGTTCTTGTTGTTGTGTTTTGCAGGAAACCAGGGAAGGGGCAATTGTGTATTCCTTCAAACTATGTTCAATAGTGAGGGACAGTGTGCATGATTTGGCTGCCTGAAGGGATAAGGGGAAATCAAATCACTGAGGATCATGACAGCTCTGCCCCTCCAAGGCACATTCTTGAAATGAAGTGACTTGTGGTGCTACTCTGACAGAAAGAGGAGGAAATGCAGGAGGAGGCTCAGTTTTTATTGATTCCTGTATGAATGTATGCATGCATGCCATAAATTTATACTACCCCAGCTGTCTAGACGTAGTACACTCAAGGTAGCCTAGAGAAAGAAAATCAATAAAAGCACAATCCACAGGATAAAATAACATTAAAAGCAGATAAAGAGCAAAATATCCTGTATTTGAGCCTTCTCCATCCTGGTGTCCTCCAGATGCTTTGGACTCCAACTCCCATCAGCGGAATGGTCAGGAATGCTGGGAGTTGTAGTCCAAAACATCTGGAGGGCACCAGGTAAGAAAGGATGCTCTGATTGAAGAGTTATCCAGTTTAAAGGTCAAGAAGTCCAGTTTAAAGGTCAAGAACCAAAAGGAGGAAGAGCAGGCCAGGGGCGTTGGTGTGGCCAAGCAACAGTTAGCAACAGGACAGAAGAAAGAGAAGACATACAGGTCACCTAGTCACCGCTTTCCCCACCATGTTGCAATTTATTGTATTTCTATTCAAATTATGGGATTTTTTGTGTGTCGTAAATTTCCACCTATATCTATAAATTAGCATATGCAAATTTTATGCAAATCTCCTTTTGGTTGGTTGGTTGGTTGGTTGCATTTCCTCTCATTTGGCAGTGAATAAGAGGGCGCCCTAGATGAGTTGCAACAGGTGTGATCTTTGTTCCCTCATTTATAACCAATTAGAATTCTGTCAGAGCTCTTAAATCCTGAGTTTCTTCTGGAGTCCTCAGACCATTTACACTACTTGAAGAGTCCCATCAGCTTCAATAGGATTATTCCAGAGTAAGCAATTTATAAATTGCTATCTGAACTAAACAAACTTCCAGCCTACCCTTAATCTTAAGGATTCATAAAACGAAAAGACCTATTCAGGCTTTCCTTATGGTCTCAACTGAGAAATATTTAAAAATAAATGCTGGGACATACATTCAGTAGCAAAATCTATTTTCTTACCTGCACTGCACCAGTTTGGTCCATTTGTAACAATCAGGCATTAAACAGAATAATAATGATGATGACTGAGAGATTAAACCATTAGGTTATAATTTCTTCCATGCCTCTCACCATTGCTTTGGAGTTTGTCATATCACAGCTTTTTTCTGAGCTTTAAAATTATCCATTTAAATTCCTTGTGCTATAATAATCACCTGGCTTTCCAGAATAAACATAATTAATGTGCTGTGAAAGTGTTAAGCAATATCTGCACAAAACACAATGTTGGTGATGCTATTTCTACCATCTGACTGCTGTTCAGTGCATAGAGACACATACATTGAAAATTACTAACAGTGCTCGACTGTCTAAGTGTCTATCCAATATATGATGTTATTCCTTTGAATATTGATTAGTTGTATAATGGTTTTGAAAATTATTATAGTAGAAATAGAACTAAATTGCCTATACAGGCAGTCCCCGAGTTAAGAACATCCGACTTACAGACAACCCATATTTAAGAATGGACTTATGGGTTCCCCAGCACTACTTTGTTTACGTAGAGTACATAGTGTAGTATACTATGCAATTTGCATAATTTATGCAATTTGCGTAAATGCCAGTTTTTAATGTATAAAATGCTATGCTGTTCCGACTTACATACAAATTCGATTTAAAGACATTCTTAAGAACAGAACTCGTTCATAACCTGGGGAGTGTCTATACATTCAAAATGTGACAAGATCTAGTATTTAGGGTTGGATCCAATGGGTGTCCCCATGCTGATGCAAAGCTTTTTGAACCAGCAGAGGCTTCCAATACCAGAACAGGCATGGAGGCGATTCTCTGTGATTGCTCCCCTCCTGCAGTCCCTCGTGTTCCAAAGTATGCCTCTTTAGAGAAAATTTGGAGAGGTGTGGGGGGCTGCAGGGGAGAGAGGGAATTTCTGAAAATTGTCTTCCAAAATGTTCTGCTGACAGAAGCCTCCACAGAGAAGTGTCTGGTCAGTGTGAAGATAGGAGACTGCCTAGGAAGCTGTGTATGTTGCTTTGAGTTTCATGGAAGAAAGGTGGGATATAAATTAAATAAATCAATCCTACTTTTCCTCCGGCACACATACAGTAAAGCATCTGATAATATCTTCACAGTCCTCCGATCTATCCTTGTATAAGAAACAGGTTATACCAGACAATGGCCTGGCAATATCTGATCTAACACCATCTCTGAAATGAAACAGATTTAAGCCTTGTAACAGACACCACAAAATGTATTTCTTTCTGAGATGCTTGAAAGAAAGGTGAAGAAAATGGAATGATACAAATTTAACAAATTCAAAAATGCTGATCACTAAGTAGAAAAAAATGGTGAAATAAAGAGTGCACAAACCACCACCACCACCCTCAACCACCTCCCTACAGTAAAGTAAGCACTGAAGCCCTGCACACTGAGAAATTTCTCCAAAATACTCACCCCTTCTCACAATTTTCAGGTTCTATTTCTTTTCACCCCTCCCTGAAACAAATGGTCAAAAATAAATAGACTGAAATTTTTGTCACAGTGCTAAATGCCAAGCACGTTTTCTTTGAACTATTTTTAATTTTGTAATATGTAGGCACAATGCTAAAACATACAGTAGATAAAGCCTCAGAGGCCAAAAGAACGAACCAGGAAGAGATTTCAGGATGAGATGTCTAGCAGTTCTAATTTAGAAGTATCAAAAAATCATTAAACCTTTTGCCTTTTGCCGACAGCATCACTTTCTAGTTATAATTCCATCTAATACATGTTCTGATAGGATCCAAACACAGGGACAAAATTCTACTGAATTTGACAACCCTGTAGGTCTGCACTTGCATTGAGATGGCCTAGGGGGTTCTTCGAGGCAATACAGTAATAACATAAAAGATGTAGAGGAGGCAGAATTAAAAATGTAACTCAGCTCTATTGGAAATGTGAATGAGTGACAGAGTGGGAAATAGATAGGAGGAGTATGCCAGCTGCTTTTGATTCCAATGATGTGACATTTCTAATGAATTACTTTTTTTTTCAACTAGCGAACATTATGGTGAGTTACCCGGAAGATTTGGGCCTTTTGTGTAGCTAATGCTACTGCCATTATCTGTGTTATAGCACTTTGGTTTAACCAAGAGTAAATACGTTATGATGTATTGCTAAACCCTTCTGCAAAAAAAACTCATCAGAGACAAGTTTCAGACCAGCTATTTTCCCCCACCTAGGAAACAGCAAGTGCAGCAGAAGGCTACATGCATATGACTACATCCAAGATGCCAATCTACAGAACACATTGACACTAGTAGCATGGACAACAAGGGTGTATGGCACTATGGACAAGTGCAGGTGCTCAGTGCCATCTCCAGGTTTTTGAAGCCCCTTTGGCAGGACATCCTCAATGGTCCCCCTACCTCATTGAGTCTACCTTCTCACCACCATTGTTGCTAGCTGATATTATCCTCTCTGATACTTGCTGCCTCATTCTCTTTCTCATAATTGCTACCACTTTATTGCTTGGCAGACAGTGAGCTAGCAAGCAAGTAGGTAGTGACATCTACTGCTCCTCCTTCTCACCACTACCATTGCCTGGGCCATAGCGAGAGGTAGGTGAACAGTCAGGTTTCAAGGGAGAAGAGAAGGAGCAACTCTAGTGTGGCTGATATCAGTGGGCCCATTCACACCCCTGAAACCAGACCTATGGTGCTTTTCACCAATGGGGTTACAGAATGAAAAAAGGATTCCTTGGATCCTCAGCCACTCCTTCCCACTCACTGGTATGTCCCCAACATGGTCATCCCTCCCCCTTGAGTTTGGAGCTCTGATCTTGTAGAAGTAGCCACCTCAGAAACCTCCACAGTGTTGGTAGGAGCCAGGAGCAGGGGTTCCAAGGTCAGAGAAACTCAAATGTTGGAGCTCCATCTATGATCTTAGAGGATATTTTAATACTCCTATGGCTCCTCAGATGCTGTCTAGGGATCACAGGATTGCTATCCTCCAGTTCAATCTTATGCAAGTCTACTATGAAGTAAATCCTGTTGAGTTCAATGGGACATACTCCCAGGTAAGTGTGTATAGGTTTTCAGCTTTAATGGATTAATACATGTTTAAAATATATTTGTTTAATGTGTATTTTATCTTGTGTTCATAAATAACCCTGGAAGCTCTGCTGATGAGCAGTGTAGCAATCTTTTAAATAAAATGATGAATAAGATAAATGTCTGTCTGATATATAAAAGAATTTTAGTGGAACTGTGAAGAAATATACCTGTATATAACTATTGTTGTTATGTAACGTTTACTTTGTGTGGCCTCTGTGAGGCAGCAATGTATCTGAGTAGGCCTGAGGCCTTGTTTTGTTACTGTCAAAGGCCTGTGTAATAGTTGCTTAGTGAGTTCTGAAGGGGAAGAGGGAGAAAATAGCTTTGAATATTGTTAGATGGGGCCCTGATCAGGTAAATTCAATTCTGATTGGCTGGGGATTCTAGCTAGGCGAGAAAGAGCAGTTGGGAAATTACAATTAAGGTATGACGTGGGGAGAGGAAATTCCCCATAGGAACTAAATAATGATATGCACACATAAGAAGTACAATTCATTGGCTATTACTCAGCAAGAAGTATGCATCATGGCAACCATCTTTCCGCTTTGAACTGCAGTATTTTAAATGAAAAAATTAAAAAGCACACACAAAAAAGCACACCATTTCCAGTAAAGGCTAAGAAAAACCATGATCAAATCTGTAGATGAGGGAAATATTATTGCCTAATAATCGCAACCAACAGCTAAACTATGCAGAGATGTTAAAGCTTAAAAAAGGCTTTAGTTGGCTTTGACACTTGAGTGCACAGATTTCATATTTTTCCACAAATTATTAGGCAGCCAAACCTGATCATAAAGGAAAGAGATAAATTATACATTTGTAAGATCCTCACCCAGCAGTCTTATGAGATAAATTGGCCACCCAGCAAGCATATTGAAACATGGAAAAGATTAGATAAGTTCTCTGTATCAACTTGTGAAGTAAGTGGAATGATGAAGCACTTATATTAGTGAGCACTTGCAGAATTCTTCAAAATGAATGGAATGGATAATGACCAACATTTGCAATATGAAGCAGCCATTGCTAGCTGTTAATATTTTAATATTTCTTCATCTTACTCCATAGGGAGAGATAAATTGTATGAAATAACGTTATGCAGATAAAAAAAATCACTCCAGGACACTACTCATTCATGCTCATTTAAAAGCTTTCTCTGGCAGTCATTGTCCTGTCTCTTCTAGAATGCTAATATTTCCATAACATCTGTATTATTGGCAATAATATATAGTTTCCATATAACAACATTTATGGACTAATATATAATACTGTACAGAATAGCAGAAGGAGAGAGTAGGTAAAAATGGGCAGTTTCCACAGTGAAAGTAAGTAAGAAGTGTGGCCTCCTGAGAATATGTATCGGGGCTGGTGCTATTTTACATTCATAAATTATCTGGACTCAGGAGTGAGATGATACCAATTGTTCAGGATGATTAAAAAAAAAATCCAACTAAATTCAAAGATCCCTAAAGTACCTATCCAAACTAGGGATGTACGTATGAATATTCATTTGAGGGTAAAAACCAGACAGATTTTTCAGGTTCGCCCCTCTGGATTTTGTTCTGTTTCCCTGCTGCTGGCATCTACTTGATTTGTACCAAGTTGAGCCAGTACACAGATTTCCATTTGTTTTTTAATGGCAGCAACTTCTCTTCTTTGGGAGGGGGGTCTTGAAATTTGCACAAATTGTAATTTGTGCAAATTTTCTTTTGAAAAAACAACTGTCAAATGGCAAGCTGTTAGTGAGAGTAAAGCTGCGAGAAGATCTTTGCTTGTGAAAGGGGTGGTGTGTATATCACCCCCTTCATGGTGAGATCCTCTTGTGTGTGTGTGTGTGTGTTTTGTTTGGACCTGACAGTTCTCAGTGTCCTGCACCTTTTCCAACCTTTCCCAAGACTCTAGATGCTCGGGAAAGGAGAAAAGTACAAGCCATCCCATTTATGGGAGCACGGAATTTGGTACCTAGCTGTCAAAACTCAGGCTTCCTTTTATAATGAGGTTTTTGACAGGGCTACCCAGGTTTCTTTGACAGGGACATATGCATGTAGAGCAGACTGAAATTAAAAACAGCAACACCAATTTGCACAAATTACAATTTGCACAAATTACAATGTGCAAATGGTGGAACCCTGAAAAAATATTATAGAGTTTCATAGATCATAGAGTTGAAAGGAGCCTACAAGGCTATCGAGTCCAACCCCCTGCTCAATGCAGGAAACTAGAGGAGGGGTGTCCCATCCAAGTAATAACCAGGCTTGACCCTGCTTAGCTTTCCATGCTCAGACAAGCTGAGCCAGCATAAGCCACAGGCCTGTGTTCCCAGAGTCCAACCCCCCTCCACCTAGTACAGTCTACCACCATTTGGCAGAATGGAAACACTGTGGAATTCCATCAGGTTTGAACAAAATGGAATTCCCAGCATTGTACATCCCTTGTCCAAACTAAGAAAATGGACAACAAATTGGCAAAAATGTAAAGTTGTGTGCCAAAATACTCATATATGCGCATCAATTGTGCACATCTTTGAAATGCATGCATTCTTCTCCCATTGATTAAAGCATATTTGTGTGCAATTTTCAAAAGTACACATTTTTCATGCACATTTTTCAAATGTACACATGCTGTCAAATGTAATTTTTTTTTGTGTTTATGAATCACGTTGCAAAACTTGGAAATGTACAGATTTTGAGCATAGATTGTGTCCGAGTTTGTGTTTAGTCTGGGAGGTGCGAACTGGGTAAATCCTGATCAAAAATGAACTGAAATGAAATTCTGATACATCCCTAGCAGAGCGAGGCCACTGCAACTGACACTCCTTTTCTCTACACTAGCTTTCTCTTTAATTATTTGAGATTAGAGCTTTCAGTGTTGTATTCAGCATTTGTAGTAGACACAGCACTATTGTTAAAGGTCAGCTTCCAAAGGGCCTCTTGGAAAAGAGACCTCTCTCATGAATTCAAAGTTTGGGAGGGAGTTCAGTGATATCTGGTTGATACCTCATGCGATGTTTGTTAGCTGTAGTGTGTACTAGTGCGCCTATGTGTACTGTGACACAGATTCATCTATTATTTGTTTGTGATCCCTCTACCAAGCACACTTACTTAAAAAAAAAGGTCCCTTAAACTCAGTGGACACAATCCAGCAAATGTTAGAAATAATTCAGTGTTGTTGAAAGGAACAGAACTAGATTCATTGGTTATGAACACCATTCAAATCAATGGAGTTTTGTCACACGATAAACACTATTTAGAATTGTGCCCAATTACTGTGTAATTCGGCACAATTACCTGGTAACCCAATTGGGTTACCAGGTCAATTATACCTGAGCACAGAAAAAAAAAAGTAGCTTATACTTGATGACTGAGACCACAAATACAAATTACCTCTGAGGAGGTGACACTTATTTTGTCTGAGCTACATAGAAGGCAAAAGCCTTACAAGGTCAAAAAGCTTTGTGTAGCTACTAAATCTTTGCTTTAGATTAGGTAGGAGAGAAAGCCTGTGTGTGTGAAAAGCAGTATTTATATTCTACTGCATAGCATGACATACCCACATGGAGGGGAAAAAAGTATTAGAAAAAGCTCTCCTGCTTTGGTCCAGTATAGGTTCCAAAAATGAGAGAAACAGACCTGTTGTGTAAGGGTTTCTCTCAGCAATAAGAGAAAACTCATCTCGTAAATCCATAGTATATACACTTTTTGTGATCTTAGAGCTGGCCTAATAAATGTATTAGACTATATAGATTTTAGTCTATAAATTACATACCAACAAGCTAAGTTTAGCATTATTTATTTTGTCTCTTATTTGATATTTAATTTGTCCATATAAATCTGTTTAAAAACACAGAAGAGGGTCAAATTAAATACAGTTGATTAAAAATACAGTATTAAAATCTCAGCCCTTGCCAGCATTAATCCCTGTCACCAAATTCCAATTTAAATATGAATCTTATTTGATGGGATCAGACAAAAGGAAAATATGAGAAATTTGTTCAGGCTCGAGTTTCAGTAAATGGCCAAAGAAAAAGAGTATAGTCAAGGGCCAATCATTAAGAATGCTTCTGTACATGAGATGTTGTCATATGGTATATGGACAAAAATGGTGTTGCACTGGAATTTGCCATTCTGCTATATTGTACACATGGTAGCAAAATCTGCTACTACTGATATGTCAGTTTATCAGTAAACTGGGTCTCATTACTAGATGCTTTCTACCCCAGATTCCAGTTAGCAATATGTGAAGAATATGCTCTGATGGATTCTTTTTTTAATTTTTAAAAATAGATTTCTTGAATTCACAGGTCCCAGGAACTGACACAGACCTGACACATTTTTCATCCAAAAATCTGTACATCTCAAGACTTGCAATGCATTCCATGGAACAACAACAACCCCGCCCGCCCCCCAAAAATGGTGTCCAATGAATGTACACTTTTGAAAAGTGCAAAAAATGGTGTACACTTAAAAAATGTGCATAGACATATTTTAGGGTGCAATCCAACGGAGATGCCTGTAGCCTTCCGAATTCAGAGGATTATGGGCATCCTATGCAGAGCAGGAGGAGTGCAGAGGTGGCCGCCTCCACGCACCTCCTGCTCTGCAAAGCAGCTTGGCCATCTAGCAGTGGCACTTTGGACGGGGAGAGAAGGAGGCTGAGGTGCTGGAAGGATACATTGTCTCCTCCTCTCCCCACCCACCAGAACGCCCCCTAAACCCCTTCTTCGAAGTTGCTCTTATGACCTCAGAGAAGCAGCTGGCATGGTTCTTTCTGTGCTGGGTGCAAGCAGGGAGAGGGGCATCCAAGTGTGGATCCCCAGCTCTGAGGTCGGAGGCTCGGAGCTCTGTTCTGTCTAGGGGCCATAGGATTGCTCTATCCATCTATGAGTAGATGTGTTCAAAAATGCATACCATTTGAAAAACACAGACAAAAATATTCACCTTTTTAAAAAAGTACACAAACAATTCTGTACAGATTTATCTCTGCAATACACACACACACACACACACACACACACACACTTAAACCCTGGCCTAGAACAGAACAGGCTTGTGTTTAAAAATGGCAAAACCAGACATGGCACATCCATCCACGACACATCTATCCATCCCTATCTCTAGTCCAGAGAATCTCCCCATTCCATGACTAAAACCCAGCCTGTGAGTGTTTCTCTATGTAATTTTGCTTCTTTGTACCTAATAGTACGCATGAATTTGGCAGTGTGAACCCAACCCACTGACATACTGGTTACTGGATATAATTTGTAATAGGGAAAAACAGAAACAAAAAAAAGATGCTGGGCTTTCTAGTGGGCCATAGCACTTCTCACACTAGAATATGATGACCCCAATATTTTTCAAAGATTGTGAAATTCATGTGGGTAATTGCACTCATCACACAGTTGTGGGAAAACTGGATATAAATGACATTTGTGAATAAACTCTATGTTGACATTGCATTCTGCCAAGGAATCTAGATATGTCCTAGAGTGCACACAAGATTGAAGTAAGAGTTAAGCTCACATACATTTTCCATCTTAAATTGTATTCAAAAAGTAGGTTAGGATTTGCTGATACGCTCAGCCATGCAAATAAGTGCTTATCTGTGGCTAAAGTATAATAACACCACTGGGGATTGCTATAATAACCATTACCCACACTGTAAACTGCATCTGTATGGAAACAATAGTTGAAAATATGTAACTATCACTCATAATATTTGCAGTAGGGCAGCACAGAAGTTTTGCCTGGTACTGAACTTTGAAACTTAGGTCCTAAGTTGAATTGGATTCCTGAGGGGGGGATGATGATGAAAAATTCAGCATGGTAGGTATGGGCTGATGTTGCTCCCTTTCAAGATTCACCTTATTTTTTTGTCTTGTTCCCCACATAATAGTAACACATCATCAGGGGTAAATGGTAAAAAATGGTGAATCGTTTCAGTGAGTGGGAGGGGAAATTTGACTTCCCCCTTTTAAAGAGTGTAAAAATTAGAGCTGTGCACAGATGGCCTCTTGAAATTCTCCACCCTATTTCTGGGCGTACACTAGATAGAGTATCCCCCATCTTCATTCTGAAGTGGTGCAGTCGAGGAAAGGTTGCATATGGTAATTCTGAGTGTGTAATTCAGGTCTAAGAAAACTTTTTAGACATGGTAATCCACCTCCATCCCATGAAGAATGTTGCTAATATTGTTGAGACACTTTTAATGTCCTTAGATTTTTTTTGGCAAAGTAGAACTATGCTAACTGTCCTCAAACATCACTTTAAGTTAGGGATGAACTAATTTGTCCATTTCAGTTTCTCTCTCTCAGTTTCTAATTTTTTACCCATGAAGGTTCATTCTGGTCTTTGAGATTTTTTTTTTTAAAGTTCGTATGAAAATGCATAACCATTTTTGTGCACATTTCTCCTAATACATGCAATTTCGTGTGCATGTATTAGGTTTTGTTTCAGTTCACATAATTTTGAAAGTGTGAAATTAGCTAAGTTTGAACTACAATGTGAATTGAGCTAATTTCTCCCTGTGAAGGATTGAGGCGTACACAGGCTTGAGTTAGTTTGAAGCCTGTAGGCCCAAACATCTCCTGATGGGGTTTGTGAGTTTCATTTTCCCCTAATAGAGTTAAGTTTCATTTCCCCAGTTTTAGGTCACATGATTGTAACCTTCTAGTTTGAGGGGAGTGTAGAATAGGTGTGGAGAAGCTGTGAGAGGGAGAGTGAAATTGGAGAGAGAGGAGAGGTTCTGCAGGCACCAAGAAGCAGTGAACAGACAGAGAAGCAGAGTCTGAATATCACTGAAGAATGCAGAACAGCCAGGGATAGGCTGAGAAGGAATCTCTATTAAGGTTACAGGTGTAAGAGTACCTAGGTTTGAGAGAACTGCGTTGTTATTTCTTTTATTTCTATTATATCTGCTTTTAGAAAGTATACAGCTCTATTTGTGTAATTACCTTAAGTTTTTGTGAATCTACTTTGCCAATATTTACTAAAGTAAACAGTTATTGTTAACATTCAGTTATTGGAGCGCCTTTTGCACCACGCCTAAAGCCTAATCCCACGTTACTGGGAAGAGGAGGTAAAAGGCAGAGAACTGGCATCCTGATACAGGAGGGGCTCTTAAAGAGGCAGATATCTTTAAGGAGCTGATCAAGGTGTCCTGGTACAGGTGGAACCTTGACACTGCCCCATCCCTACTTTAGATGAAACCTGGTGCACCAGCAGCATGGAGTGCAAAAATGGTGGTGGTGGTTCATGTTTGTCCTTATCTGCCCAGCAGTGGAGCACCCTGCGATGAATGGATGCCAGCACTGTGAACAAGAGGAGTGGTGATGGTGGAGGTATTCCAAGGGCAACTGGTTCTCAGGCCACTAGAAGGTAGCTGCTGATTGGACAGCTGCTGTCATTCATGCCTACACCTTCTTTGCTGTTGACCTTCCTCTCTAGTGCATTGGATGTACTGAAGAAACACTGGAGGAACTGGAGAGGAGAATGCTGAAGAAAGCTCAGATGATAAATACATTTTCCTCCCTTCCTTTTCAAAAGATGGAATAATCACAAATAGTTAATGTAAGACATGCCAAGACACAGTTTTACTGAAATCCATCTCAAAGGTGCTCTGGCAGTGTGCTTTGAGTGATAAGCCAACAGAGCCACTATTTGCAGTTGTGGCATTGCCCTAGTGGCACATCATATATCTGTGCATGGTCTTATCTTGATGGCTCAACATAAATAGTGACCCAATATTATAACTGAGTCACAGTTTAAATTATAATTAATCATGTGAGTAACATTTATATTTTTTATGTAAAAACCAAGGTAAACCACCTTAAAAAGGCTGCAATTTGCTATTCGCGGCAGCTTTAAGGTAGTTTACCTTGGTTTTTACGTAAAAAACAGCGCCGGGGACCCGGAAGTGATGCGCCGTAGACCTGGAAGTGACGTGCCGGGGACCCAGAAGTCCACCGAGCGCCTCGCCGAGCACCTCAGCTGGCACTCGGTGGATTGATTTATGCTGAATGATTTCTTCTGCTTTTAAAACAATTATTTTAATGTGTTTTATCATTAGTTTTATTGTATTTGCTTTTACTATGTATGTCCCCCTGAGAGCTTCAGCTATAGGACAACACATAAACTGAATAAAACAAACAAACAAACAAACAAACAAACAAATGCTGTCTTGAGAAAATTCATTGAATTATTTTTTTGTATGCCACCTTGAGACAAAATTCTATTTTGAAAGGAGCCTGATAAATCTCTTAAATAATTAATAAATGTTTATGCCTTCTGGATTATTCAAATTCCTTACGGCTGCTTCATGAGTTACAAATGTTATATGGACATGTAAAGCTATAACATTCCTGCTCAGAGCATGGGTGTTTTGAAGTGCATTTTCCTTATGTATATAAGAACCAATTATCTACAGTCAATTGCTTGATGCTTGTCCTTATATAATGTATAATTTAAAGTCGCTGATAGTGGCTGCAATTGGATTATTTTATCTATGCAATATAAGTTTTAAGGTGCAATCCTTTGCATATTTAGAGAGAAAAAGTCCTACAACTCCCAGCATTCCGCAGCCAGCCCCACACTTGGATGAAGCCGATTATTTAGATCCGTGCCAGTCGGGCTTCAGGTCTGGACATGGGACGGAGACGGCCTTGGTCGCCTTGGTGGATGATATGAGGAGGGCTTTGGATAGGGGCGAATGCTCCTTTCTAGTCCTCCTCGATCTCTCAGCGGCTTTTGATACCGTTGACCACGGTATCCTCCTGGACCATCTGGAGGGCTTGGGCTTGGGAGGCACTGTATTGCAGTGGTTCCGGTCCTTCCTCTCTGGAAGGTATCAGAGGGTAGTTCTCGGGGAAGAGGTTTCGGAGCCTCGGCTGCTCACTTGTGGAGTGCCGCAGGGTTCCATCCTCTCCCCGATGTTATTCAACATCTACCTCAAGCCGCTGGGAGCTATCATCAGGAGGTTTGGGGTGCAGTGTCATCAGTATGCGGATGACACGCAGCTCTACCTCTGTTTTAAGTCCTCACCGAGGTTGGCCGTTGAGACTCTGTCCAAGTGCCTGGAGTCAGTGGCTGGCTGGATGGGAAGGAACATGCTGAAACTGAACCCCGACAAGACCGAGGTACTTCTGGTGGGGGACAAGGGAAGGTTAGGGGATGTTGACCTGGTGCTGAATGGGGTACATCTACCCCTGAAGGACCAGGTCCGCAGCTTGGGGGTCATTCTAGACTCCCAGCTGTCCATGGAGGCTCAGGTGGTAGCTGTGAGCCAGGCAGCGCTGTATCAACTCCATCTGATACGGCAGCTGCGCCCCTACCTTCCTAATCACCTGCTCCCATCAGTGGTTCATGCCTTGGTCTCCTCTCGCCTAGACTACTGTAATGCGCTCTATGTGGGGTTACCCTTGAAGACGGTCCGGAAGCTTCAGCTGCTACAGAACGCAGCGGCTCGCCTGATTAAGGGCAGCCGCCGGCGTGATCACATCACGCCAGTGCTTAATGAGTTGCACTGGCTACCAGTTGCTTGCCGAGCTGAATTCAAGGTGTTGGTTTTGACCTTTAAAACCCTACACGGCTCCGGCCCAGCTTATCTCAAGGAGCGCCTCCAGCAACATCAAGTAGGCCGCTCAGCAAGGTCTGCCACGGACGGCCTTCTCCTTATCCCATCAGCCAGAGCAGCCAGGCTGGTGGGGACTAGGAAGAGGGCCTTCTCTGTGGCGGCCCCCACATTATGGAACTCCCTCCCTAGTGACCTTCGCCATGCCCCCTCCGTGATGAGCTTCCGCCGTGCATTAAAAACATGGCTGTTCAGGCGGGAATATGGGGTGGGTTAGGTTTTTAATAAGGATTTTTTATATTGTTTTAATAATTATATTTTATTGTGTTCTACTGTATTTTAATTGTACATCGCCCAGGGTGGCCGGGTGACCGGCCAGATGGGCGATTAATAAATATAATAAATAAATAAATAAAATAAATAGGATTGTGCCCTTAGTCTTGTAGTAACTATATCTAAAAGATAGATGCTCCCAACCTCATATTTTCAGCTTTGATGCTGACCTACATAAGCTACCTACAAGATGACTAAATTAATCATACATGAGACATAGGTTTCTTATCATGTATACAACTATTCCCTCAAGAACACTACTTTTTTAGATAAGCAAATGCAAAACTGACATCTTTGTGATATTTTACAAAATCATCCAGCGTACACTCCAGTAGACAGAGCAGTAAAAACATGAGATTCAGGACCAGTTCCAAGTATCTTACAGTTTGATCTTATAAATTTGCTTTAGCTGTGCTGGCACATGCAGTAGATTTATAAGGGCAGTTAACCTTGGCAAGTGGGACAGATTCATATCATGGCGAGGGGGCATAGCTCAATGGTAGAGCATAAGAACATAAGATAGAAGAGCTATGCTGGATCAGATAAAGGGTCTATCTAGTCCAGCATTCTGTTCACCAAGCAGCCAACCAGCTGCCCACAGGAAACCCACAAGCAGGACATGAGTGCAACAGCACCCTCCCACCCATGTTCCCCAGCAACTGGCGTACATAGGCATACTGTCTCTGATACTGGAGGTAGCAGATAGCCATCAGGACTAGCAGCCGTTGATAGCCTTATCCTCCATGAATTTGTCCAATCCCCTTTTAAAGCCATCCAAACTGGTGTCCATCACAACATCTTGTGGTAGTGAGTTCCATAGTTTAACTATGCGTCGTGTGAAGAAGAAGTACTTCCTTTTATCTGTCCTGAATCTCCCACCAATCAGCTCCATGGGATGACCCCCAGGGTTCTAGTATTATGAGAGGGGGAGAAAAATGTCTCCCTATCCACTTTCTCTACACCAAGCCTTACATGCAGAAAATCCAAGGTACACTCCCCAGCATCTCATGTAGAAGAATGAGGAGAAACCTCTGATTAAGAGCTTGAAAAGCCGCGGCGCTGCCAGTCTAGATAAACCAGTGTTCTGGCTTGGTATAAGATAGGTTGAAATGTTTACATGTATATGCCATGTAATTGTAATATAGGTAATTGTGCATGCCTATATTTTACTAACAGGAAAGAGGTTGTAGGTTCATGGTTAGGATTTCTGTCTGTGCCTCTAGCAATTTTTATTTTTTATTTTTTTTTGCCAGTAGCTTGGTTCTAGGGGGACCATGTGTCCAACTTTATAGAGGAAGGGCTGTTGATTCCAAGTCCAGTTTAAAGATAAAGAACCAAGGGAAGGCAGAGCCACTGGGGTCTTGAAGTTGCCCACCAACAGTTAGTGCCTGGAAAACAGACTGAGCAGGCACACAAGTCACTTGGTTATAGTCTTCCCCATTATGTTGAGATGCATTGTATTTCTACCTATAATAATAAAGAGGATGTGTGTCTGTCCATCCATCCATCCATCACCACCATAGTTCCAAGACTGTGAAGCCTAGACACCTACAACCGAGCAAACATCCTAAGGGATGCTAGTGGTGTTCACCTTGGGGTCATTTTTCTTTCAAAATTTGTTAATTAATCTAAAAAGTCCAGTATGCCCATGTGGTTGAGCCCTGCAGTATATCTTCTGGAGGGCCAGGATCTCTTCCCGATCATCTCAGTTTGCAGGACACGGAATAATGGGCTCAAGTTACAGGAACCCAGATTCCACCTAAACATCACAAAAAAATTCCTGACTGTTAGAGCAATATGACAATGGAATCAACTACCCAGGGAGGTGGTGGGCTCTCCCACTCTGGAGGCATTCAAGGTGCGGCTGGACAGCCATCTGTCGGGGATGCTTTGACCTGGATTCCTGCATTGAGCAGGGGGTTCGATGGCCTTGTAGGCCCCTTCCAGCTCTACTTTTCTATGATTCTATGATTCTTACCTGGGAGTAAATCCCATTGAATGCAATCAAGCTTACTTCTGAGTAGACATGTATAGGATTCCACTGTAAAAATAGCTGCAGCAGCAAAATAAAAAGAATGAATGTAAATGACATAAATACTATTTGTGGGGATGCTTCAATCTGAGGTGAGCTGAAGTGGTGTCCATGTCTGGCCAATGTCCAGCAAGCACAACACACACAGTCTCACTCAAACAGTATTTTATAAAAGATTATAATTGTGATCTCATTGTGGTTACTTGCTCTCCTCTCTCTGCTAAGCTCTAGAAGAAAAGAGCCTGTTCCTTCAGAAGAGATGCTCAACCCCCCAACAACATCACAATAGCACTGTGACTGCATTTTCTCACTTCCAGACAACAGAATTGGCTGGTGGGCAGGTTTGAGTACACGGAAAGAACCCCAATGGAAGCAGCAGTCACAGCATTCTCCCCTTGCCCTCAATGGCCATGTGGATTGGGTTAAGCTACATATACTTCATGGATTTGAGAAGCTACATAAATAATCACCCCAAACACATATCATTCAACAATTGTGCCTTTCTCTGTTTCTCAGCCTTCTCTTCTTCTCCTTCTCAAACAATTAGTCTGTCCGGACACATTATATACACAGTGGAACAGAGAGACACTGCTGCTGCCCTTGCTCTCTGCGACTGTCTGTGATCTCCTTACCCCCTTGCATTGCACAGGCTCCAGTCATGTGGTATGGTGTAAGTAAGATGGGGTGATTTTGCAGATGTCTGATTGGCTGAGGGCTGACTCCCCTTTTGCCCCTATAGCCATGAGATAGATGAAGGGAGGGAGGGAGAACAACCAATCAGTTTTCACTCTCCAGATCACAGCCAGAGCGCACTCTTGAGTAATCCAGGCTTTTGGCTGGTGAAGGAACAGGCAGCCCTGGCCCCTCCCTGAAAAGCCTTCTCTTCCCCTAAAGGCATTTGCACTGAAAACAAAAACAAAACAGTAGTCCTGGGGGAATATTCTGAGCATGTGCAACTTATCGCACATGCCCAGTGTTCCCCCTAGCCAAAGCAGGAAATAAAGAAGAACAGTGTTGCACTCCTGCCGCTAGCCGCTTTACATTGCATCCTATGGAGGGAAACAAGATCTGGGACACAAGCAATAAGAAGCAGGTTAGGCAGGACAGGTTAGGTGGGGCTCCACCCCTTTTGCACTGTATGACAAGCCTCCACTGGGTGCAGCTTCACTATGGGCAAGCACAATGTGTCCAGCTCTCTGACAGCTGTAAAGGTTTGCTTGAAGACTTCCCTCTATGAAACTAAGGGCTATTTAGTAGGCCAAGGGACAGAGTTATATGCCTACCCCCTCTCCCTGCTGTGGGGCATGCCCCCACAAAGGAATGAAGTTGAAAGACTTATTCCTCAGAGAACTATAGGGATGCACCCCCACCCCTGGAAACAGTGACACCGGTGAAGCTTTCTCCTGACCATTGTTAGTTACCAGATGAGATACTGATGGGAGACTCTGATTCAGTACAGGCAGTCCCCAGGTTAAGAACGAGTTCCGTTCTTAAGAATGTCTTTAAGTCAAATTTGTATGTAAGTCAGAACAGCATAGCGTTTTGTACGTTAAAATGGCATTTACGCAAATTGCATAAGTTACACAAATTGCGTACTATACTACGCTATGTACTCTACGTAAATGACGT
Organism: Shinisaurus crocodilurus; assembly: GCA_021292165.1. NCBI lineage: Eukaryota > Metazoa > Chordata > Lepidosauria > Squamata > Shinisauridae > Shinisaurus > Shinisaurus crocodilurus. The sequence continues at coordinate 158,254 of JAHFWL010000100.1, read as the reverse complement.
AGCGCAGGGGAACCCAGACGTCCGTTCTTAAGTATGGGTTGTCTGTAAGTGAAATGTTCTTAACTCGGGGACTGCCTGTACTTTCAAAGAGAAACCAAAACCATCTTCCACGCCATTTCAAATAATGGTTGTAATACTCAAAATGTGTTGGACAATACGTTGTATTTATGCACCTTTGAAGTCTCTTCCCCATTCATTCCTGCATTTAGATCCATTCCTTCTTTTCCTTGTAGGTATTAGGTGAGTCACAACAATAAAAATCAGAAACATTAAACCATTTAATTTCCATTACTATTTAACGATGCTTAAAGTTGGCTGGATCATGCCCCCTAATATTAACAGTGGCAGCTACTGAACCTGTGTGAAGATACCAGTTGTGCCTAGTCCTGGGATTAGGATACTATATAGTTCAATTATATGAAATTCTATGCCTATGAGCTATGCACTAGCTCATAGGATGAGGCCATCTGAGGGATGGTTGACTCATTCTTGTACATCACCCAATTTTTCATGGCTTGATTACTCTGGGTTGATGACTGGCAGCTGAATATGTGATCAGATTCCATTGGTAAGTATGGCATTTTATGAGGTAACATCTAGAGATATGAAAGTCCAATATGTGGCTTTAAGTGTGTGATGGCAATGGCAAGTCATCATCACTTGATGTTGCAGTCCTCAAGTAATGAGCAGTCCTCAAGTAATGTAAAGCCCAGACTCATTCATACATCAGCAGAAGTTTCAGATGACATAGACATAGAAACACAATTAGGTAGCAAAGAGCTGCGTACTTCTTTGTTAAGGGATCAGCTGGAAAAATTAGAAGACAAATAGGTAGTTTTCATGCATCAGGCCTTAGTGGTAAAGTAAACAACAGATGAATGTTGGCCATTTTGAGATATTCCTAGCTACTGTTTTGCAAAGAAAGACTGCTTTGTTTTGAAATAGCTTTGTATGTTTCAAAAGTGTATTTCTACAAATAGTATCATGGTTCCCTAGGTGAAGATTAAAGCCTGGTTAAATGTGTATACCAATAAGAATAGCACAATGCCACAGTTGTCTTGTGGATAATTTTAATTTTGGTACACAAAAACAAGGTGTGAAATGCATTGCCATGTAATGAGACCCCCACTACCTCATTCTGCTGTGTCTCTCAAGGCAATATGGTCCCCTTAGTAACTATTTAAATGCACATATTTTCCCCTCCCTTTTGTGTTGATGCAGAAATAGATCCATTGGGGAAAAAAAAACAAGAATAAAGCATTGGATGATGTATAGATTAATGAGATCCGAGACATGCAATTTAAAAAAATACTCTCCCCTGTTATAACATCACTATTATATCCCACATCAATCAGAATTCAAAGATGCTTTCTATGCTAACAATTTCAAATTTAAGTTGTGGGTGGGGGGAAGAAACTTTATTTTGATCTTTTCTCCCTGGGATGGATACCAGGGGGGGAAATGAATGCCAACTACTAAGGAGATCAGACATGAGTGTCTCAGGATTTCAGAGCTTTTCAGAAGGGCTCATCTCATGTGGAGTCAGCTGTCGCTTCTTTTGATCGCTTTCAATATTTGTTCTATGCATATACACTTTTTAATGGTGTACAAAGCCCATTTAAGCTTTTGGTAGCAGTTTCTTTTTTATTTTTATTTTAACTGCTGGTGAAATGTGATTTTTGGCCTTCCCTGGGTTCATTTGTTCGACCCACTCTTCTGCTTTCAGAGGGAAGTTCTTTAATCATGGTGTTCCCAGTGTGTGAAAGATATCAAAATACCTCTACCTGTACAGTTCAAATTATGCCTTTCTTTCTCATTCAGCAGAAAAATCCAGAATCGTCAAAATATTATTAGTTTCTGTTGAACTGCAAATGAGTCTTTTATCTCAGAAGGTGATTGAAACCTGGAGTTCTTTAGTGTGCTCCATATGATGGAGGGCTGTGTTGGATATTGTTCTGAAGGACACTTGGTCGAGAGCAAAGAGCTTTAAGTGATTTTCCAGTGTGGTATGCCAAAGACAATACTGGAGTCCAAACTTCAGTTTCAGTGAAAAGGCTTTGTACCTGGACCCTCACAACTAACTTAAGTCCCATTGATTTCAGTTGGTCTAACAGGGCAATCTTAACTGTAGAGTCCGAGAATACTCTGAGGTTGGAGTGTCTGATATATCCAAGGACCTGCTCTGCTCTCGCCAGGCTCCTATCAGAAGGGCAGAAGTGAGGGAGGGACAGTGTTTGCCTCCTTTCTGTCTGGTTTCCTCCCCACACTGTTTCCTTCCCATAGCAAGCAATGGGAGGGAAATTATTTATAACAACCCCTTGGGGCATCATACATTTCCCTCTATGATGGGGGCATGCTCAGGGACTAGAAGGATGGATGCTGCAGAATCCCCCATGACATGCCTCCAATCTCCCCCCTTTTCACTTCTCCTAGCAGGGCCTGGGAGGGGGGATCCAAGGTTTTCCTTTAAGGTTGGATCTCCTTCTCTGACTTCAGAGGGGGAGATCCAATATTTCCTTTAGCCCCTGGAATGCCCTCCCAGGGCCATAGTATTTCAGTCTAAGTCTGAATCCAAACCAATGAGATGTGGGTTTCAAATAGGCAACAACTTTCTTAATTGTAAATTTAAAAGCCAATGTATGGGCTAAAATGCAAATTACTAAAATTCCTTTCCACTAGTTTGGCTCCCTATTAATCTGAAGCATTGGAACATTTCCTTATGCCTCAGATCTTTTGGGTGAGCTCCCTTGTCTCTGGGCCCTGGAATAGTTGTCTCCCTGCCTCTAGCCCTTCCAACTGTGCCAAGGGAGTTTCACCTGCGTCACAATATGGCTTCCTCTTTGATACATTTCATGGGCTGATGAATTGAATTGAAATGGGGTTAGTGCCAATAATTTGATTATTGATTGGAATTTAGTATTTTACTGGGCTGGATGTTTTAGTTTGATTGCTGTGGGTTGTTTTTGTTTGTTATTTAAAATAATTGTTAGTTTTGTTGTTGGTTGATTATTAATTATGTTTTATATTGACTAATGGAAGCCAATATACAGGGTATTTTTTTAACACTTAAAGATGGCCTATGAATATTTTAAATAAATAAAGGTACAATCCTATGCATATTTAGACATAAAAAATCCTAGAACTCCCAGTATTCCCCAGCCAGCATGTAGGACTTTTTTTCTGTCTAAACATGCATAGAATTGTGCCTTAAGGCTGCTATCCTATATCCAGTTACCTGGAAGTAAGCCCAAAAGAACTCAGTGGGGTTGCTTCTGAGTAGGCACATATAGGATTGTACTGCATGTAAAACAAAAACCATCACTGCCAGCCTCACAGCTTTGAGCCTCTGAGTAGAGATAGGCCTCAAGTGGAGCTTCTGTCTGTACCTTGAGCCTCACACCCTCTCTGGGTAGATCTGAAGATGCACTTTTTCATTTCCTAAAGGTGCATCAGATGCTCACCTGCTTGGCCGCATGCTGCCCTCAACCTAATCTAATGCAGTGTTCTCCAACCTTGGGTCCCAACATAACTGGCTGGGACATGCTGGGAGTTGTAGGCCAAAAACATGTGAGGACCCAAGGTTGGAGAACACTGATCTAATGCCACCCAACCTGAGCAGTGTGAGATGGGTGAAAAAGCCATTTCAGACCCTAGTCTAATATGGGCCTTACATATTCTTATGTGGGCTCAAAATATTTTGTGAACAGAAACATCCCACACTGAACTGAGGGCAGGCAGGTGAGTGCTAGATGCAAAGTGACTAGAGAGGGAAGACAAAGCCTGGCCTTACATAGCTGGCTTCCCAGCCCTTCCCACCAGATATAGCTTTTCCACTAGCACCCTATGGCATCTCCAAGTAAGAGGCTGGATGGGGCAGGCAATATTGGGGGCTCCCCTGTTCTGCAGGGGGTAGGGAAAGGAGTGCAACTAGCTCATGTTTCCAAACTCCTGAGTTTACTTTTGAATTCACTGAAAATCTTCAAGCCAGGGGTAGCCAGCCATTTTTCTGTCAAGGGCCATATTCTCCTTGGGTAATCTGTCAGGGGCCACATGTTGGTGGTGACCAGGGCCGACACCTGTGCTGACCAGGCCCAGTGTCCAAAAGTGTGTGGGCCACTTTTCTCTCTCTCTTTCTGTTTTTGCTACTCTCTTTGCTCTCTCTTTCTGCAACCCACTTTTCTCTCTCCTCTTCCTCCCAGGGCTGCCAGAAAAAGGACAGATTGCTCTTGCCAGAGATCTGAAGTGACTGCATGCATTTGAAAACAGGCCGAGAGGTGCATAAAATTTAGGCTGAGGGCAGCATGTGGCCCTAGGGCTGCAAATTGCCCACCCCTGCTTCTAGCAGAGGCCAGACAGCCATCTATCAAGGATGTTCTGTCCCTGACTGTCCTGTCCTGAGAACAGGGCTGGACTAGATGGGCTACACCCCCACCCAACTGTATAATTCTAAGATTTGTTAAGTATTTTGTTAACTTCTCTCCAAATTTTCACATATCATTATTCCACTGAGCAACGCCCGCAAATTCACCTTGAATGTGGGTTTCTTTCTACAACATTCAATGGCAATAGTAGACTAATTCTTGCTTTCCCATTAACACTGAGATAAAACAGTATCTGTGCTAAATACACTATCTCTACTGTCATTTGTAGCATTCAGTGAGGCCATCTTGTATTTATTGTTTCCTTCTCACTACGAAAGATGGCAGGGTTTGGAATACCTGATGCCAAAAGATAAAAGTAGTCTTGATAAGCTGGCAACCAACCCCATATCTGCAGAGAACCTTCCCTGCTTTACCACATGTCTTGTTATAAACTAAGATTGGGAAATTGACCAAGTTCAGTCAAGCAAGCAAACAAACAAACAGGCATAAGAGATTTGGAGATTATAAGAGGAGCACTTTGTAGAACTCAGTTGGTCTAAGGGCCAAAACAGACATTACTTTAGAGACATGGCAAATAGCTAAGTCTTCATTTCATTTTTACTCTAAAGTAGGCACGGGTGGGGTGGGAGTTAATTTCTTTTGCAAAATCATGATCCATATAGCAAATTTCTATGTAAATTTCTTAGGGATTTTATTATACTTAGTGGTATATAAACACTACAAATAAATAATAATAATAAATAATGGATCTCTATTTTGCAATGGAAATTAGAGGCATGGGAGGGCAATCTAGATCTGGTCCCTAGTGGATCAGGTGCAGCATCACGTTAGTCAGGTACAGGCTGACCTGCTCATAGACTTTCTGAAAGCTCTGCCTACCTGTTTGCCTCCAGGCCATGAAACCATGAGACTTGGCATGGCGGCTGCAACAAGTGGCACATTCATAGGGAGACATTCCTGCAGGAGGATCTGTGGGCCTTGGATATGACAAGAGTTAGGACTATACTCCTGCCTACATCTCCCTTCTGTGCTGCTGTCTGTTCCCTGGCTCTGTGGAGAAGTGAAAAGCACTTCAAGTCATGAAAATGTGTTGTATTTCACACTAGAGGGACAATAACTCATGCTGTGGATTATTTTCCCAGGACGGGCCACCTGGTGCCTATTCTTAAGTCTTTTCAGCACAAGGTGATTTAAAAAAATATATATTCTAGGCCTTTCAAACATTGGTTGAGTTGTTTTATCAGTTTTTCAGTGTTGCTATTTTAGTTTGATGTTGTTGCTGTTTTTATTGTTGCTTCATTTTATAGCATTGATTTATTCTATGTTATTGTTAATATATATAATATACGTGCATGTACACAGAGAGAGAGAGAGAAGGTGTGATGTACAAATGCTTAAATAAATTTTAAAATACCTTGAACTTGAATTGTGGCACACTTGCCAAATTAGATTGGCCACTGCTGCTCTAGGCAAACAAATAGGGTTATGGTGTTTTCCCTTAATTCCACTCTGATTCGGTAGCTACTGAAGCATATAAACTGTATAAAAGTCTTCACACTACTCCTGACTTACATGATATATACTACTCAATCCTTTTAAGACACAATGCTATGGATGTTTAGAGAGAAAAAAGGCCTACAACTCCCAGCATGGCATGTTGGGAGTTGTAGGCCTTTTTCTCTGTCTAAACATGCATAGATTGCACCCTAAACGAATACAGTGTTCAGTTTGGCAGCTCCATGATAACATTAAAATCTCTGAAACAGAATCTGGCCCTCATCTCAATGCAGTTAAACCTTTAATGGGTGCCTCATGTCAGTACCATCATTAGGCACTTGGTGACAAGCCTGTAGCAGTGTAATCCTTCAAACTCTCGATTGATGCTCCTTTCTTGGGAGGAAGACTGAATGAAGCATGAAAAAGAGGGGAGTACAGTGGGGATAAATGCACAGATAATTCAAAGCCTCCATAACAAAACAGCTTTTACTCCCTCTCACTGAGCACAGACGGGGAAAGCTTCCCCATTGTTGCTCAGTTTTAAAATGTACATCTACTGGAAGATTCCACAGTAGTCCTTTATGACTGTTTTACTGTTTAATAGCTTCGGCAAATACTTGAACGCACTTATGTGTGCCAAGGAATTATTTTGATCCTGGATGCTATGTAATTCTAGAACGATGTCCAAAAGACTTCTACACACAATAATAGGGATGTGTGAATCATCAAAACTCAAGCTTGTTGTCAAGGTTCTCCTAATTCCGCCTCACAACTCGTCCCAACTCAGTGTCAGTATCAAATTGCGAGGGGTTTTTTTTTTTCCTTTTCCTTTTCACAGGAAAATGTGTGCACATTTCCAAATATACACATCAGTTGTGCATATTTTTGAAATGTACACAGTTTTCTACCACTGGCTAAAGGGTCTTTGTGTCCACTTTTCAAAAGCACACATTTTCTCATACACAGTTTGCAAATGTATGCATTTTTTGAATGATTTTTCTTTGTACTGCAAATGTATTGCAAGCTAGGAAATGTACCGACTTCCACTGCAATTTGCATTTGGATTAGTGTTTGGTTCAGAGAGGTGCAAATTGAGTAAATTCTGGTCAAAAATTAACCGAACTTTAATTTCTCATACATTACACACACACACACACACACACACCACTCCCAGGATAACTTGTGGTTGCAAGTTAAACTCTAAAGAAGCATTTTTAGATCACTGTCTGAATAGTGTATTCAGTATTTGTATGAGACTCAAAGATTACAACTTCACAGTCTGCTCTCCTTAATGAGACAAAGTTCTACTTTTGTTTACAACTTTTCCTTGAGAAAGAAAAAAAGGTTTGAAGTCATGAACAAGGCCAGCCAAAAACTGAATACGTTTTCAATGAAAGGAATTCAAACACTTGGTTTTTCATAACTGTTCTCCAGAATCATTCAATAGACTTGGAAACAATTGAACACTTTTTTCCTTAGGAGACTTCAGGGCCTGGTGGGAAATGAGATGTCATTCATTCTCTCTTCCCAGTCCAGGGGTGAGGTAACCAGTGTGGGTAATGTCTTTGGAGCAGGTAGCACAAAATTACATGTTTTGGAGATTACAGAAGAAACTGGCTTGGACTGTGCCACTTACTTTCCCCCTGTTACAACCTTTGTGACAGGAATAGAGTTACATGCTGCTATTTTCTGGTCTTGTTACAATTTCTCATCAAGAGACTCAGGTGCCAAATGTGCGAGAACAAAGAAAACATTTTAGGCACTGGAAAAGGCCATGAAGCTTGACATGCCTGCCCTTTAAAATGCAATGCTCAGTAAAGTGTGTGCAAGACAGGCAATAATAGGCTTTGCTTTCTGTCTTGTATTTCACTTGCTGGTGATCTATTGGCCCACTCAGAGATGAAGATTGGAATGCCAAACTCTTGGCTTCTGTTACTAGCGCTGTCGTTGTGCACCTCTTTGAAATGTGTGCATTGTTCTCTCATTGATTAAAGTGTCTTTCTGCACATGTTTCAATGTATGCATGCTGTTGAGAGCATTTTTTGGGGGTCTGTGAATCACATATTGCGAGCTTGGAAATGTACAGACTTCAACTGCAGATTGTGTCCGAGTCCATATTTGGTCCAGAAGGTCTGAAGCGGGTAAATCCGAATTAAAAATGAACCAAAATGAATTTCCCATGCATCCCTACAGGGCTGTCATTTCATTTTATCTTTGGTACACTCTCAACACCCAACACCTGCTCAAGTACAGTACGAGGTCTTGAATATTCTGCATCTTTAGGGTTACTCCCACCAAATACAATCAGTGGATTCACATTGATTGGAACCCATTCACAATTGATGTAATTCCTTTCTTTCTTCACATCTAGTGGCATGTAGCTTGCATGAAGAATTTCTCCCACAGTTTGGTCTTTTTGTGGGAAACAGTGATAACATTGGCAGAATTGAACTCTTTTTTGTGACAGCAAAATTATTCCACTGAAGGAAAAATCTCTCCTGAAAGACTTTTAACTGTATCAATGGAAGGATTATCTCCTTTGATTCAATATGGGGGTATTTCTCAAAGGAGCAACAGCAACAGTGTATCAACAGAGGACACTGAAGAACTCCAAGAAGCTGCTCAGAAAACTCAAGTTTCAAACCATTTATCAAATGTACTGGAAGTTCTTATTTCCTTGACAGGTGAAGGAACAAGAAATAGCAAGTCAGGAAAGTTAATCTCTCATAAGGAACACTTTAACTGCTTTAAGGCTGCAATCCTAGACTCGTCTGGGAGTTGACCTCAGTGGAGCTTACTTCTAAGTAGACTTGTATAGGATTGACCTCAGTGGCACTTACTTCTCAATAGACTTGTTTAGGATTCTGCTATTAATGGAGTTGCGCTTCACACACTTAATGTCTGAATATTAATGTTCTTGTCATTTAACTGAGAATTCTATAGAATTTGGTCACCATAGGAAGTATCCAATGGTGTCCCAGTGCTAGGACTAATGATGTTGCACTAGTGCTTTAGCAGCGGTGCAAGTAAAAGATCATTCTGGCCAGAGCCCTCCCAGAGCCCCTTGCCCCCACAAACCCCCACAACTCCCTCATTCCATTAATTACTGTCTTGTTAACGCAGCACAATTATGCTGCGAGGCTGCTGGCCTGTTGCACGCTGCTAGTGGCAGTCTGCTGAGCTTTCTGGTGTGGCTCAGGCACTTCATTTTGTAAACTGTGAATGCGCCTGGAGTGTGCATGTGAAGATTGAGGCAGCCTCAGCAGCCTAAAATGGCTGATTTCCCGATGCATTTCCCATGCTGGTGAGGGAATGCTGGGCAGGCATTGTAGGACTTTTCTCTGTTTAAATAGGATTGTGCTCTAAGAATCTCTGACCTGTTTGCTTCTCCAGTGATTCCTTGAGGTGGTAAAACAAAGGATTTCTGTCTTGCTGTGTTCAACATGCATATGTTTTGTGGGTTGTAAATTTGGCTTGTCCCAAAAATATTTTGAAGCCCTTATTGCATGTTTGATTTGATTCTTGTCCTTTTTGCACTGTTTTCTTGCATACGCCATGCAATGTGTAATGAAAAACTGCTATGCCATATGGGTTTCCGAACTTGGCTTGATAAAAAGTCTTGCATGATGCAATTTCAGTCTGTTTCTAAAATGGCCTGGCTGGCTCTGTGTTTCCCTCTAAAATGGATGAGATGCCCTGTTTGTAAAATAAAGTGGCGAGTCTGTGGCTCAGTAATTGGTGTCTTTTGAAAATTCATTTGTGGTTCTTTGTTCAAGGAAAAAATAGTTGTCTGCTTTCAAAATTCATTGGTGGATTTGTGGTTCAAGTTAAAAAATGGGGATTCACATGAAATATATCTTTATGCATTTATTCCAAGCATGCAATGGAATAAAAATTCATTCAGGGTGCAATCCTAGGGGGATACCTGTAAGTCACTGAATCCAGAGGCTTATAGGCATCCAATGTGGAGTGGGAGGAGCCGTGGAGGCAATATTTGCCTCCCTGATCTCTTCCTGCTCTGCATTTTTGCGAGACAGCTGCTTTCAGCCATCTAGTGATGGTGTTTTGGAGGGGGAGGAAGGAGGCTGAAGAGGACCCAGGATAGCTCGTATTCTGGCTGCTCCCGTCTCCTCCCCTCCCCGCCCGCACCCCTCCCCCTTTTACCACTCTCCAAGATTGCTTTTCTGACCTTGGAGGGAAGCTGGTGTGGTTTTTCCATGCCAGCTGTATGGGCTGGGGAGGGAGTTGGAGGTCCAGTCCCCAGCTCTGAGGTTGGAGCACTGACTGACTGTCTCTGTCCTCAGAGCTGCAAATCCTGGCTATTCTATGCCCTACCCCAGACAATGTCTAGGGGCAGTATGATCATTCCCTAAGATTAATTTAAATTGATTACCCACCCACAAGCAGAAGTGGCCTTTGTTGGATGCTCCACTGCCTTTGTTCTTTCTGGGCTGCAGGACTCTGTTAAGTTTGAAAAACACATATATGCTGCATGGCTGGCCAGCTTTTCTGCCATTCCAAGCTCCTCTACTTGTGTTTCTTCATTACACCATGTAATTCCTAAAAAATCTGCTATGTTGCATGGCCTTGTCAAATTTCATGCCTCAACCTGTTGCACCATGTAACATTTTTTTAAAAAAATGCTGTGCCACATGGCCTGCTATGTTGCATGCCTAATTAGAATTCATTAATTATTGCAGCAGCTGCAGCCAGAAAGACCTAATCTATTCAATGGAGCTTGGTGACTATGCATAGAACTTCAACAGTGCTGGAATCCTTCTTACATGGTGACATCTTGGCTCCACCTCCGGTGACCCCTTGGTTCTGCCTTCAGTGACCCCTTGGCTCCGCCTCTGCTGACCCTTTCTCTGCCCCACCAGTCAGATTGGCCATGAGCCGCCACTGGGAAAAAGCATCAATTTGGTGGTGCAACAACAAAAAATTCCCCCCTTTTTTGCTGCCACACCACTGAATTTTAGTGGCAAACCACCACTTTCCCCTGTTGTGCTAGCAAGTGCTATTTATGTTTCATGGCCATTGGTTTATGCTACTGCTGTAACGTCATTAGTGATAGTTGCTGGGACACTGTTGGATACTTCTCCATGCTGCAAAACTAGGTGCTTATAAATATGAATAGCAGGGGGCATGGCAGCCAGGTGAGGGCTGAGACGAAACTGCTCATTGTTTGAACACATGAATGGGGTTGTCTGAAGTCCCTTTTTCTATGGCTCAGTTGAAAAACAAACTCATCCAGGCTCAAAGAAGATGCTTGGCTTTTGTTTAATATGAAAAAAAGGATACATTTTTTGTTTCACCTTTCGGATCACATTTTGTATTAAACGAAAATGATACATTTTTGATACAGAAATGATACATCTCATATTTTGCTGAAGCATGGGAAAGAGGGGGCTGAACAACGCACTTTTGATTGTACAAGTAGGGCCAAACTAGACATGATCAAAGAATTGCCTGATCTCCAGCATCCTTTTGTCCTTCCACTTTTCATGAAAGGATGGACAGTGTGGCTCATATGAACCTTTGCTGAGTGGACCTGCCAGCTTGGCAGACATGCTGATCAGCGATGCAAGCAACAAGATGTCTTTGTTTGTAGCCTAATTCCTCACATCTGCAATATACACAAGATTAGTGTGGCTTGAGAATGTGGCCTCTGTGTGTGTTTGTGCGGTGGGTCAGGGGAATCATATGGAATGAAAGAATAGATTTGAAATCCTCAATGCTTATTCCATGGTGTGATCTCAGATGTATTCAGAAAAATGACGGAGCAAGATTTAAAAAATAAAATAAAAAAAGAGCAAGGAAGAAAGAAAGACAATTCCAAAGGTCATTTTCAATCCAGTGGCTTTACTGCTTTTGATTATATGGGATGCTTTTTCACCTCTACAATACTCTTCAGAGAGATACAGCCATATACAGTTCTGATTCTGAAAACATCTTTATGCAGGTTTTACTTAGCCCTATAAAAGGCAGCACAAGAATACTACAAAATAAAATGCTTTTACCTTGACTTTCCCCCATCTTTCCTAGAGAGATTTATATTCCATCAAATGGAGTCCCTTTTTCATCTACAAAAGGTATTGCCCATTCTTCGAGTCAATATTAAAGGCAGATTTAGGACTTTAGGATTTCTGTTTTCTCTTGCTACTGTTATGAACAGATGAAGAGACATCCCATAACTTCTCAGAATTGGCATAGCCAGGCTGGCCAGAAAGAAGCCCTGAGTATCAAGTGTGACTTGAAGAAGTCACAGGTGACTTAGACATACCAAATACTTAGACATACCAAATAGTTCCTATGTGTGGTGTTGTCTTTTGCTTTGTTGTTGGGATGATTTGGTTCTTGTTACCTGTATGCATGAGAATTTAATTTCAGTTTGCAATTCACCTGAAAATGCCCCAATCGCAATCCCAAATGTGAACAGGAGAGCATATTCTCCTAAAATGTTCACAAATCCCTGAGCTTGCATTTGTGTTAGCAAAATTTGTAGTTGAAAAATGCACAACTTTCTCAAAACACTCAACTTTTTAATCACCCATGCTTTAGTCTATGGGGGAAATTTGCGCAATTTTGGAAGTGTGCCCACATTTTGGGATTTTTTGACACAACTTTCATGTTCGATAGCTGTTCATTTTCTGCAATTTCCCCATTTGCACAAAATGAACAGTGATCACAAAGTTATTATTATATTATATATATACCCCACCTTTTTTCCTGCAAGGAACCCAAGGTGGCTTACATAATCATCATCCTCTCTGTTTTATCCTCACAACAACCCTGTGAGGTTGGTTAGGCTGAGAGTCAGTGACTGGCCCAAAGTCACCCAGTGAGTTTCATGGCTGAGCGGGGACTAGAACCCGGATGGATCTCCTGAGTCCCAGCCCAACACTCTCACCACTACAAGTCAAGGAGAGACAAGCAACAGCACCTGTATGTAGTGCTGGTGCATTTACAGGAGGTAAAGCAGAGCCTTTTCTACTTTCAATTATCACTAGCAATGGGTGACACCTTCCCATGCCTGTTCCGCTTTGTAAACTTTTAGAAGTACATATTACAAAATATTTTTTTTAAAATTATTTCATTGACTGACCTTTAGTATGTATTTAAGCTTTAGTACAGAATCCATGTAATCCTCATGATTGTTTGTACAATGTTGGAGGACTCAAACTAGGAGCCTTGGGAACCAGGCACTGATTTCCTTACTACTCCATAACTAGGATTGCTGGTCAGAGGAAAGAACTGTACCTGTAGGCACTCTGAGACTAACAAGAAATACTAGTCAGAACTCTTTTGAACCCAGGAATCAGGAGAACCCATACTCCACTTTCTGTAATATAACCCTCACCACATATTTCAGTTTATCATTCTAAGCTATTTATCACTGAAGGAAGAGAGTATGGCAGGGATGGGCAACCTGCAGCCCTAGGGCCATATGTGGCCCTCAGCCTAATTTGAAAAGTTTTTGCAAGCATTCAGTTCAGTCCTCTGGCAAGAGCCACCTGTTCCTCTCCCAGCAGCTCAGTAGGAAATGAGGAAGATGGAAAGAATGAGAAAGAAAATGGCATGGCAGAAAGACAGAGCGAGGTGGTGGCCCTATGGGAGGCTGGTGACTTCTATGTCAGTGGGGTTCCTTATCCATTGCAGGTTTTATTTGGAAATTTATAGGAGCTATCCATGGTGCTGAACTCCATCCCCAAAAATAGGTTCACCATCATGGAGCACCCTATAAAGCTCAGAATAAAACCTGCAATGGATAAGAAGCCCCACTGACTTAGGAGTCACCAACCTTCCTTGTGGCCCCACCCACTTTTGGCTCTACCCCCACCAGTTTAGGTCCACCAACTACCAGCATGCAGACCAGAACAGATTTCCCCAAGGGAATGTGGTCCTCAACATTTAAAAAAAAAAAGGCCCTTCTGCACTAGGCACTATGTGTTTTGTTAGACTGCACAGTGCACATACCTATGTTCTTAGTCACTGTCTTGTCTTCCTTTGGCTTGTCATGCCTTGCTCTATCCTACCTTTCCTCTCATCTTCCTGCTTAGATTGCTACTGTGGCCTTGGAACTTTTGCTGCTCTGTTGACAGCACAATGCTGGCTTTTCTAGCATTTCTATATTGATACTGCTGTTTCTATACAAAATGTAAAAGCAATGTCCCTTGCCATTTGTTTCTGTTTCTATTACATTCATTTCTATTAATGTTCTGGAAAAGCAAGTTTATCTTGTATAATACAATCATTTTTTTAAAATGTATTTTTTCCTGGGAAGGTGTTTTCTGTCATCCAACTCTGGTTTGATTTTGTAAAACAAATGTTGGTTTTTCTAAATAAATGATCATCACAATTTCTAAATCATGTATCACTATTGTTCTTCCCCTTTACATCCTTCAGTTCCTTTTGTTTCTTCTCCATTTCTGTTGAATGTTAATATTTCGGATTTATAATAGTTTATCTTTTTCCTGATACCATCCCAAACTTTTCCAGATACGATTCTGTGTTTGTTGCTATGGCTATAGAATCCACACATGTATTTGGGGCACAGTCAGTCCCTTCTGATGCAAGCTCAGTCGTAAACCTGTTTTGTACTGGAGTAATTTTCATAGTGACAAAAGATGGCGAAGACAAGGATATGTCGGCTGGAGCTGTGTGAAAATGAACAAGTGAAGGGATAGCAGGCTTGCCACCGTTCTTGAACTGCTATACTTCTTAGCCTCAATCCCACACTAAGACGTAACAAACCCAATGAAATCAATGAGCCTAATGTTGTGTTGGATTGAGGTGAGGCCATTTATTCGCTCCAGCTACTAAACGGAATTATCTGAGTATATATATAGGATTACATCCAGAGCCTTAGGCAACTCAAAAGGGTTTGGGAGCAATAAAGTGGCACAAGAACGGTAAGAGACAAAAGCCATAGTAAAGATCATAATGGCTGGAATCGGGTAAAAGGATTTCTGAAGTTAAGGAGCCCAAGAGAAGTATAGTATAAGTATGTGCACCAGGGAAAATGGCATTCAAAAATGAGTTCATATGAGAAAATAGTATACAAAAAGGCATACATTAGGGGGAAATTGCTTGCAAAAATGCATGTATTAGGAGAAAATTTCTACAAAAGCACAGATGGAATTTCATGCAAATGAAAATATACACAGACATTGTACAAAACTTCATTCATGCTTCTTAAAATTTGCAAGCAGGTACAGAAACAGGATGGAATGAACCTGTGCTTCAAAAAATGTCAATGTTATGTGGAAAGCGAAACAGACAGCTTTCTCCATCCCTAGCATAGTTTCTCCTGATGTCACTGAAGCACCTAATGGCTAAAATTTGTCTAGCTCATAATGTTCAGAAGCAATACAAATCTGAAATTATTTTACTCAAAGTACTTCTAAAAGGAAGAACGAAAGGTCATATTCTATTCATGCACAAAGAGTGCTTTTAAACTTAAGTCTGTTGTTAGTCCAAGTCCTGAACCCCATTTGCTGCTTGCACAGACCAAAACGAATGTCCCTAATGGGGGATTTTTAAGGCTTCATGGAGTGATGGGAAAAAGCCCAGTGACACTGCTGCTGAGCACTGGAGGAAAAGAACCTGGGCAGCCCTGGAAATTGTCTATGTGTGATAGCCTGTGTCTTCATGTGGGTAGTGTACATGCCACTTTTATTATTTTTTTAAAAAAATTTGGAGCTCAAATTATAACCGATGGGTATCTCCATACGAGCAAGGACTATTCATGAAGCTGATAGTAGTTCCTCAAGAAATCACACACACAGCGGTGTGCGCGCGCGTGCTATTATGCGTGAGTCAGTTATTAAACATTGCTTCTGGAATTAATGAATTAGGGTGCAGTCTATGGGTTGTGCTCTCAATGATCATAAGCCTCTAAACTTGGAGGCTTACGGTTGCCCTATGCAGAGCGGGAGGAGCGGCAGAGGCAATCTTCACCTCCCCATCCTCCCACCCTGCATTTTTCACTAGATGGGCTTTTTTGCCTGTCTAGCTGGGGTGTTTTGGAGCGGGGAGGGAAGGTGGCTAAAGAGGCCACCTTCCCTCATAACTCATATCCTGGCCTCTCCAGTCTCCTCCCCTCCCCGCCCACTGAAATGCCCCCCTTTTAACCCTCTCTGAGGTCACTTTCCCGACCACAGAGGGCAGCTGGCACAGTTTATTTATTATTATATTTATATCCCGCCTTTTTTCCTGCAAGGAACCCAAGGCGGCTTACATGATCCTCCTCCTCCACTGTTCCATTTTATCCTCACAACAACCCTGTGAGGTAGGTTAGGCTGAGAGTCAGTGACTGGCCCAAACAAAGTCACCCAGTGAGTGTCATGGCCGAGCGGGGACTAGAACACGGATCTCCTGAGGGGAGGGGGTGATTGTCCTGCTCCAAGGTCACTGGCTGCCTGCTCCAAGGTTGCAGCACTGTCTCTGACATCATATCAGGGAATCTGAACTATCCTATGGCCCCTGAGATGCTGGCAGATTTGAATGTTATGCATGAAGATATCTGGGACTTTTCTAAGGGTATAAGGCAGGGGTGGGAAACTTGGTAGTTGTAGGGCAAAACGTCTGGACGGTCACAAGTTGCCTGCCTCTGGTATAAGGCATGCAAGGACAATTTTTTAAAAATAGGCTCAATTTCAGCATGTCCCTGATAATTAGAAGTACTTCAGAAGTATGACTGCAGCAGAACTGCAATTCTTTTCTTAAGGACTCCTAACATTAGCTCCAAAGTTCTGGCAAACATCCAGATTTGTAATTGCAGTCTACCTATCCTAAATTCCTCATTCCTCATTAGTGGGAATAAAACATACTATTTTTCTGCTTCTGTCACAAACTGTCATTCTGCTGGCTAGATGGTGTTCAAATACTGGAGATGATGATGATGATGATGATGATGATGATGATGATGATGATGATGATGATGGAAAGGGGAACTGTGTTTCAGGGATAGGTGAAACAGACTGGTGGATCTGAGCATTGGGCACCTTGGTTAAAAATGGTGTGATGACAATCAATAATAATGTATTTGTTGGTATCCATACATCATCCTGAATCCTACATTTAATATCATGAATCCAACATTCAATGGACTCTCTAGCCATCACCCTTTTTTGCAAGCTGAAATCTAGCTTGCTGAAAGCACAGTACCTCATTAGGTCTATCAACCAATATAGGGATGTGCACAGAGCTCAATAGGGGGGTGGAAGTCCAGCAAACTCGCCAGGCTTGACCCCCCAAGCTCTGCTGGACCTACCTTTCCCTGGCTCGACTTGCATTCTTGCAAGCCGAGCTGGGGAAAGCAACTTCTGGGTCCCCAGTGCTACGTTTTTTACGTAGAAAAAGACATAAGCAACATCATTTACACAGAAAATGGTGTAGTATACATTAAAAATGGCCTAATTTACACAAACCGCGGCTGTTTTTAACATATACTACGCTATATTCCATGTAAACAACATAGAGCCGGGGACCTGGAAGTCCAACGAGTGCCTCAGCTGGCGCTCGCCAGAGCCTCAGCTCAGCTCAAGTGGCGGGAGCGCTCACCGAGCACCCAGTGAATCGGGTGCCAGGCTGGGTGCCCATCCCTAGACTGGTGAAGCCAGGAATTTATGCCTGAATGATGTAACATGACTTAGCCTATAGCACTTGTTCAAAATCTACTCAGTAAGTCAATATTGTGACTTAGTGACAATATTGTGGCCTTTTTTCTTTTTCTTTTTCTGGCAAATGAAGCATCTGAGCCTGAGAACTGTACCCATAAGATTAGGCAGGAACTACCCATATATGAAGCCAGCGGCAGTCAAGTGGTATAATATCTCAAAAGGGCATTTTTGTTCAGTTTGAAATTCATAACTTAAGTTCTTGTCTTGAACATGTTCATGGAATATATTTTAAAGATGTCAAATTTTAATTTTCCAATGAACCTATTTTAATTAGCACTGTCTGTCACCTATGTGCTTGGCCCTGGAGGACCTTTTGTACAAGCAGGCAGTTTGCCATGTTGATCAAAGTCAGGACACAAAGGCCTTGCATTGTCATCTTATTAGAAAGACAAAACAAAGCAATCTGAGACTGCAAGGACAGTACCGGAGCTGCTGGCAGTTTGGTTTGTGTGTTGTGTTTCCAAATGCCTCTTTAAAGCAAAATCATTCCATTAACCTAAGGCTTGGCTTAGAGGTCTAGGATCAATGAGAATAATGTAGCTGAATTACTAGGGCTATCTAATATAAACACAATGAATGTATGATAATATCAGATACAGATGCTTGCCATGTGTGAGAAGCATCTGGCTTATTGTCTTCCCTGCTGTCAGGCAGTCGGATGCCATGCTGGTTAGTCTTAAGATGCATGCAAGGAATGTACCTCTTGCTCTAGCACAGGGGTTCCCAGTACTGTTGTTTGCCCAAAGCACCCTGTGAAGGTGAAGGTGAGCCAAAATGGCCACTTGCCACAGCTAGAAGTAATCCTTCCTGCAGGATTCCAGCTTGCATGGAAAGCTATGCATGTAGAAGTCCATGTTCATAAGTGTTTCCCCTGCAGAAGAAGTCCAAGCCGAATATATGGATGTCAGGAGTAGGGCCAGTGGTGTGGCATAACAATCCCTTTCTGTGAAGTGCACGTGTGTCTTCATAGGTGTGTGATGCTGGGAATTCTGTTCCATTTGAGCCCAATGGGATTCCGCAGTGTTTCCATTCTGGTAAGTGGTGGCAGACTGTGGAAGATATATTTTTTTCTGATTTCAGAAATGTTTTGCACATTTTTTTTTCCAGGTCCCACCATCTGCACAAATGGTAATTTGGGCAAATTGGGGTTTGGTTTTTTGGTGGATCTTGAAATTTGCATGAACAGGGTCACTTTAAAAAATAAATAAATCCCCTGGTCTTCCACAAGTGCTCAAGAGAGCAGATTCAGTTGTCTGATATGTGTAGCCTTGCTTTGTCAATTTCCTTGTACGTTTCAGCTGTCAGTGGCAGCACTGAAGTGGAGTAAGTAACATACAAGGAAACTGACAAGGTGAGACTGCATATAGGCTAATTTGTGCACAGTTGTGAAGGACCAGAGGGGAAATAATAGTAAGACAAAGGAAGAACCCATTTGTGCAATTCAGAAGTACTGAAAAAAAGTGAATGAAGTAACTGCATGGGGGGTGGGGAGACACAATGGGCGTGTCGTGTTCGCACAACACGGGAACCGCGGGGGAGCAGAAGTCCCCCGTGGTTCCCATGTCGTGTGAACGCCGACCGGGGGTGCCCCCACGGGACGGCTGCGCGTGGGACGCACACAAAGTGACCATGGTCGGTTGAGGGGTAAGCCCCTACCGCGCGTGGCCACCCTGCTGTGCGAACAGCGGGTGGCTGTCCTGCAGGGGCCACACAGAGGCGGCAGCCCAGAGTGGCCGGAGCTGCCGCCGCTCCATCCTGTAAGGGCAAATGGCCCCTCTGGGAATCCCGGGCCCCGCCCCCTAGTGCTGGGAGGCCCGCACTGCGGTGCAGGGACTGCCAGCTCCACCGGGGTCCGCCCACGCATGCGGGGCGCAGGTCATCTGCGGCGCCCTGCCGGACCCCACGGATCACCCCATGGTGCCTCCCCCGCCTGCAGCCTGGGTCATGCGAACCGGCCCAAGATCTCCCACTTGGCAATGTAATCCATGTACGTAAGCTGCCTGGGGTTCCTTGCAGGAAAAAAAATGTGGGATAGAAATATAATAAATAAACAAACTTCTTGCTATTATGTGTTGAACTGACACTTGTCAGAGTCCTCCTCCCTTTCAACTTTCTCCAGAAAGGAAAGTTATTGGCTCCCCCTGCTTTTTGTGGCTCCTTCTCAGAGCAGTTACTGCTGTTGTGCAAATTTCCCCTCTGTTTACTGCCCAGACACTAAATTTGTGCAAATTTCCCCACCATTTCCCAGCCACTAAATTTGCCCATACTGCTCTGGAATATATTTGTGATGGGAGCACAGGAGGCTCCAGGGGAAAAGGAGAAGCAGTGAAAATTGCCTTCCCTCTTCCACTGCAGGAATCTCTCCCTCCCTCCCTCTCCACATATCTATCTATACACACCACCATCATTTGATGGTCATTTTGATAATAAGAAATTAAAACAACAACAACCAGCCATGCCTCCAGCCATATTATCTTTCACAAGTTTTCAGCTAATTTGGTCATATTTTTCAAAACTGGATTATATAACATCAATCAGAGATAAAGTCTGAGGGTTGTATCATTAACAGCTTGTATCCATTCTGACAGCACTGTTCATGAATATTGTACTCAGCTGTTCTTGTTTGTTTTTGTTTTTTCATTTTATAAGCAATCATATTTTAAACCCAGGAGTTCCTCAAAGACCATTTTAATATACTTGATGATTGTGCTGGCATTGTGAGAAAGTTCTGTGCAGCATGATTCCCATCACTTTCCCTGCAAGTATAAAGACCTTGAAGTATCAGCAAGAGTCTGTGAAGATCAATGATAATCTACATGTTATTATCTGGAAACCCTGACATTGTTTTGGCATAAAACCAAACGACTTCTAACTATCCCATATGGCTGCACAAAAGATACTCAAATGACTGCAGGCAATAAACGTTTTCTCTCTCTCTCTAGTCCAATCCATCCCCTCCATCTTATCTGTCATGCATCTGATGAAGGAGACTGCGGTCTTTGAAAACCCAGGCCACAGGTAAGCTGCGACCAGACTGAAGCTCTTATGTATTCCAGGTGTGCTACTTTAGTGCACCTGACACCTGTCTGTATGGTAAATGAGCACTACAGTGTTCTCTACGGTGATTCTTCCTAGAAACAAGGGACTATTTTCGCATGGATGGTACCATCAAAAAATGAAACATCCTTAGGGCAGCAGTGTAAAGTGACATTTTAGGGGTGCAAGGTTTTCTCAGGGCAGGGCTAGCCCAAGACATTTTGCTGTCTGATGCAAAGGACAAGATGGTACTACTCCCATAACGTATGCAGGAGCCAAGTGGACTGGCAGTTGAGTCTTACTTCAGCACTGGCAATGGGACAGCACATCTGGGGGCAGCAGGCTTGCTTAGGAGATGAACGACAGTCTGTGAGGCACACATCGGTAGTTCTGTCCTCCAACACCTCACTCCCACACATCAATGTCTGCTGTCTGAGGGCCAGCCCTGTCACAGAAAGAGAAATGTCCCCTTCCCTTCCCCACTCCAAAAATAAAGCAGAACAATTTTTCTTATGAAGTGGGAATTTCTTCTTCTCCCTTGGCAAAGCAATGTTCAAGAGGCAGAATAATAGAATCATAGAATAGTAGAGTTGGAAGGGGCCTATAAGGCCATCGAGTCCAACCCCCTGCTCAGTGCAGGAGAACAGATGTGGGCATCCCAGGCAATCACCCATCCATGCACTGACCAGGCGCATACCTACTTAGCTTCAGCATGTGGCCTGCAGGAGGAGTTCCATTAAGAACATATAAAAACATAAGAAGAGCCATGCTGGATCAGACCAAGGGTCCATCTAGTCTAGCATTCTGTTTACACAGTGGCCAACCAGCTCCCATGGAAAGTCCACAAGCAGCATATGAGTGCAATAGCACCCTCCCTCCCATGTTCTCCAGCAAATGGTGTACAGAGGCATACAGCCTCTGATATTGGAGGTAGCATAAAGCCATCAGGACTAGTAGCCATTGATAGCCTATCCTCCATAAATTTGTCCAATCCCCTTTTGAAGCCCTCCAAATTGGTGTCTATCACCAGCTAGGGATGTAACCGTTCACCTCGCGCGGGCATAGCGGGCCAAAATCAGCCCCGCTCACACCTGCGTGAGGCTCACGCGAGCCTACCTGCGTCCAGCAGTGGCTTGCCTCTCTGCAGCGAGCCACCCACGCTGCCTGCGCCACCTGCGCCGCCCGTGCTGGTCCCGTCGTGTCACTTCCGGCGCGGTGGAAATGATGCGACGGGACCCTGCTCTGGCGCACTGGACCCCTGTGCTGTGTTTTTGGCGGGGGAAACCAGGGACAGGGCTGTTTAACTAGCGGAGTGGTGGGTGCGAGCCTTGCAGCGGCTGGCTCACAAATTCTTTGAGCTAGTCGATTTTCCTTCTCCCCTTTCAACAGACCTGCCATTCGAACCCAACTGAAGCTCGCTTGAGAGATAGCTTTCAGCAGAAAGCTTTTGCATCTCAATTGGTGTCTGCACTCTTACATTCCTTACATTCCTTTGTTTGTAACAAAAGGGATTTACAGAGTAGACATAATAATGTGGTAATTCTTGTGAGATGCATACATTTTTTACAGAGGAATTTTTAAATTTAATATATTATTTCTATAAACACATATAACCTGTGACTGTGAGTTTCTTTCTGCTTCTAACTCTGTAGCTTGACTCTGAATACTAGTCATCATCATCATCATCATGTCCACCACAATCTTCCTCTCTCTCATATGCTAAGTTGGTTCTTCCTTCAAGGCTCCAGACTGCTTTTGCATCTCAATAGTAATGCTAATATCTAAGTCACAGCATCACAGCAGGATGCTAAGACACAGGTAAAACCTGTTTAACAGCTCGCATCTAGCTCGAAGATCTCTGTGAGTTGGGGAACGAGCAGCTGTTAAGATCGCAAGAATCTTTAATTCATGCTGAGTGATACAGAACAGAGCTTGCTCGAAGAAAAAAAAAATTCGTGACTTTTTTAGCACACCCCTTTAGCACACACCTTGTTACAAGGCTGATTTTGGCCTGCTACGCCCGTGCGAGGTGAATGGTTACATCCCTAGTGGTGATAGACACCAATTTGGAGGGCTTTAAAAGGGGATTTAAGCCCTGTTGCCCTGGTTCCCCCCCACCAAAAACATAGCGCGGGGGTCCAGTGCGCCAGAGCAGGGTTCCATCACGTCACTTCCAGCGTGGTGGAAGTGACGTGACAGGACCAGCGCGCCAGTCGGCGGCAGCTTGAGTGGCGCGGAGGACGCTCCATGCCACTCGGAAGAACGAGGCGGGGTGGCCGCCGCCGCAGAGAATCACAGCAGCGGAGAGGCGAGCCCCCCTACAGGTATGTGAACACCGCTGATCACCATATCCTGTGGAAGTGAACTGCACAGTTTAACCTATGAGCTGTGTGAAGAAGTACTTCCTTTTATCTGTCCTGAATCTCCCACCAATCAGCTTCATGGGATGCAGCATGGCAAGAACTGCACCACACAGATCTGTTGACTGTGTAACTTGGTACTTAGAATTAGGCTACTCACAACTAAGGGGCTGTAGGGTGTTCAAGTGCAGAGCGTGTTTTCACTGCCAGGGCTCAGTCATCTCATGTATAGATAGATAGACAAAGACAAGCAGAGATGTGCTTCTGAGATTTTGAAGAATTTATTTATTTATTTATTTATTTATTTATTTATTATATTTATATACCCCGCCTTCTTTCCTGCAAGGAGCCCAAGGCGGCTTACATAATCCTCATCCTCCTCTCCATTTTATCCTCACAGCAACCCTGTGAGGTAGGTTAGGCTGAGAGTCAGTGACTGGCCCAAAGCCACCCAGTGAGTTTCATGGCCGAGTGGGGAATTATATTCTTTTTCCACTCTGGGCTGACCCAAGACATTTTGCTGCCTGGGGCAAAGAACAAGATGGTGCCCCCTCTGATTCCATGTACAAAACCAGCTGGACTGGCAGCTGAGTCTTCCTTCAACATTGTCTTGGAGACAGCACCCTCCACTGCACCTGAAGGCAGCAGACTAGCAAGGCAAGCCGCACGATGACACGCAGCTCTTTCCTCCAACACCTTGTTGCCATCCCCCACCATTTGCTGCCTGAGGCAACTGCCTCATTCTGCCTGATGGTGGGGCTGACCCTGTTCCCACTGCACAATCACAGCTACTCATATCTTTTGGAAGTCATTTTGGGAGCAAGGCAGCTCCATGCCACATTTAACTGGTACATTCCTGGGATGACTGATTCTGCAAAATTCCTCCATACAATTGTGTATGCATGTACACAACTACGCTGAGAGTGTCTAGTGTGAGTAACACTGACACACGGGGGGCCTAGCCTGTCCTTATGATTATGGCAACCACAGTCCCTGAAACGAATGTCAATTCCTTGCATATACAGCCCATTTCATGCCAGTTTTTTCTCCACATGGCAGTGAGAACCAGCCTGCTGTACTGCATATTTTCTAGTTATATATTACACCAACATATTTTTTTTGTCACTCAGGCTTGTTTCAGTAATGCCTATTATGTTCAGGATGAAAAACAACACTTTCCCAGGTGATGGATTAAGCCTACAAGATGTGTCCTGTCACTGCCGAGCATGACTCATATGTCTTCTTACAAAACTCTCTCAATATTTATGCTATGCATCAGTTACCCATATATTTGTGTATATTTCCCTTAATGTACATATATTCACTCGGTACAAAGGGGGGGAAAGCCAGATCCTCTCCTGCCCCCAAAAGAAAACACAAGTCAGTCCCAAGGACTTAAATAATCTCATTAGTGCTCCCCCCCCCCACAGTTTCATTTCCACACTAATTCCTTTGGCATTACTCCACACCTTACGTTAATGAATGTTTCCTATTATAGACTTCCCTTTTTCCCTGGATGACCAAGAAGGAAGAAAAATATATCTGTATATGTAAAATAAACAGCTGATGAGAGAGAATAAATTGGAGGCATTTATCCAGCTTCAGATAGTTTTTAGTGCTGTGCCGAATCCTGAAAATGCATTTCACAAAGGTCTTTACAATAGCAGAGTGTATTTTTCTGATGCTTTTTTTTTTTAATTTTTTTTTGCAGGGGGGAGAGAACATCAGTGAATGTTTTGCAGGTGGTGTGTGTGTGTGTGTGTGTGCGTGCGTGCGTGTGTGCGTGCAACCAAAATGATCAATAACCATTGACAATGTCCCCCATGAAAAAAATGTTGCAATGTTTGGAGATTTGTAGGTTAGAAATAATGTGAGTTAGGAAGCACATGATAGAGGTTAATAAAATTATGCATAGGGATGACAGAACCAGGAATGTTCAAGGTCACCGAAATTCTTCAAACATAATTTCAAAGCTCAGTTTGGCTCACTCCCATTTTTGTTTGTGACATTTTTTGTTTGTTTTTCAAATGGGAAAGTAGGAAAAATGTACATTCTGTGCTTATTTTTCAAAACTGTGTTAAAATGTGCTATATTGTAATATATTGCTGTATGTTCTTTATTACATCAAAGGAATGACCTAGACTTAACAGCAACATTGAGAGCCCTGGGGATTAAATTGTACAAGATTTTAGCCCTTTAAGGCTGCAGTCTTCTACACACATACCTGGGAGTAATCCCCACTGAATTCAATGAAACTTACTTCTGAGTAGACATGCATAGGATTGCTGCTGCAAGTACAGCTCAATTCAAGTGTCAATGCACACTGGAGAAAGAGGTCATCTACGATGAAAATATAGCAGAAATATACTTTTTGGTTCAGAAATGGTTCTTTTACAGAAGTTTCTAACCAAGTTAATAGACAAGGATTGCAGGGGCATTTCAAGAGGTGCTCATGGGTATTGCCAACACCAGCATGCTCCAGTGTGCTATTTCTTCTCATCTTTAAGTAATTCATATGAATGGCTCATCTTCAGACAACAAAACATGCAGAGGCAGAAGCAGGAGAAGAAAAGAGGCACTTCAAAGCACATTTGAAAGTCACCATAGCCCTGTCCCATGCTATCTAAAAATATAACTTGAATCAGAGTCACTGACTTTGTTTTTGTGTGTAGAAGAGATGGCTTTTCTTTTGGTTCTCAGATGGATAGCATGCAGGGACACTATACCATCTGCAGCCGTTCTGTCTTACTTCTGTTTGAGAGCCGTTCCACAGGAACTGACCTTAACTGCTAGGGAGACATTCAGCATGCTGAGGGGACAGCTTGGCAATTAACAATACATCCAAGAAACAACCAGGAGCCCCTGGAAAGAGAGAGGTTTTATCCTTCTTTTCCTCTTGGTAAACACTTGCAACGTAGAACTGAAATTAGCATGGTTAAATTCTAAACTGATGCTTGCGTGTCTCTCTCTCTCTCTCTCTCTCTCTCTCTCTCTCTCTGTGTGTGTGGTGTGTATTGGGAACTAGCTGTGGAAAGTGGAGTTCAAAATCCATTAAAGTGGCCTGAAAAGTATTTATGCTCCATATTTACTTCCTTTTTTTTTATTTGTTCTGAATCTCCCACCATTCAGTTTCATTAGAATGGTGTTCTAATATTGTTGCTATTATGAGAGAGAGAGAGAGAGAGAGAGAGAGAGAGAGAGAGAGAGAGAGAGAGAGAGCGTCTTCCCATCCACTTTCTCCACATCTCTATCACCCCACCCGCTTATTTGGCTTTTTTCCTAAGCTAATAAGCCCAGAACATTGTATCCTGTTCTCATAGGGTAGTTGCTCTAGTCCCTTGATCATTTGGTTTCCCCTTTTCTGCATCTTTTCCAGGTCTACCACATCCTTTTTGAGGTTTGGTGACCAGAATTGAACACAGTATTCCAAGTGTGGTCACACCATAGATTTGTATAAACACACACACTAATGTGTGTGTGTGTGTGTGTGTGTGTGTGTGTATATATAAGCTTTCTCTGACACTGAGATCACATATTTATGCAAGAAGAGTTTTCAAGACAGGATGTAGGTTTTTGTCACTTAATATGTAGAAATACCTTTGTGTGTGTCCATATGTGTATGTGCAACTATAACAGGTACTGTACACGAGGAAATAGGAAGAGGTTCCTGCCCTCAGGGTTACAGTCTACATTGCACTGGCCAATTGCACATCAGTACTATAGACAGGTGTAAGGGATGTCCATTCTTTGTTTCACATGTGAACACACACTCCCTAACCCAGCCTTCCCCAACCTGGTGCCCTCCAGATGTTTTGCCCTTCAACTCTCATCTACTGCATCCAGCATGGCCAACAGTCATGAATCCTGGGAGTTGTAGTCCAAAAATGTTGGGAGGGCACCAGGTTAGAGGAGGCTGCTCTAACCTCTGTGGACTTGAGCATCACATGTAGGGATACTTGAAGAATTCGATCTTTCTGAATACAAATTGACCTGGTCTACCTCTCTTGGACTAATAGGCAGATTGCAATGTAGCTATCAGTCGGATTTTGCATTTTGCATTTGTCAAATGTTGTGACACAGTTCTTGGCTCAACAAAATGGATTTAAAATTGCATGCTGCCAGGAACCTCTATGCCAAAACTCCCAAGCTTTGTTTTCTAAAGCAGGCTGTGTACAGTCAGAAGTAATACTTTGGGGGGAAAAACACCCTACATTTGCCAGGATTAAAACTCAAGCAGCACTTGCGTGTTAATTTTGCTTCTGAAAGGGGGGAACCAATTTTATATTCACAGCAGCATTAGCTTCCAAATTCTGGACTAGATTGTGTAGAAATCTCTGCTTGTTTTCTCAGATCAAAATCCTGTGCAAAAAATAATAATAAAATAAAAGGTCCTAATTATAACTGCCTTGATGTAATAACTTGGATGTATTTTGTGTGTGGCTCATTAGACTTTAATCTCCAGGAAAAGCATATTATAAGCATTTTGTTGCATGTTTTCTTTCAGTTACAGTTGATTTATTATTATCATCTCTTCTCTTTAATGTATGGATGCAGTATATTTTTCCATCTTGCACTGAGGAAGGACATGGATGCTGATGTATCTAATATGATTAGGATTGTATATAATGGTTGAATATTTCATAGCAGTCGAAAGTGAGTTTAATTATAATCACAGGTGGTTCCCTTTGAAGAGATTTCATGCCAGTTTGGTTCCACCTCATCCTTCTATATATTTCATTGCAGTAAAAACTTTTCAATTAGTATGTCCTGACCTTCTGCTATCTATCCTCATTAACTGATTCCAGCTGTTTTTTTCCATAGTGCCTGCCTTTTCATCCCATCTGAAGGTCTACCTGGCTGTGGGATATGAGCCACCATGATCACATGCTTATGATATTTAGATGCAAGAATGAGCTTATATCTAGTTCGATGTGGCATGAGATAGTTTGGGACACAAAGAAAAATAATAAAGGGATAGATAAGAACTTGTAATAGACTTTTTTCAGCACAAAGACCTTGAGAACACACACACACACACACACACACACAGATATGTCTTTATGTAGATTGAAAACAGAATCCACTTTATGTAGGTTTAAAACAGAATCCTTACACGCATAATAAAGAGTCGTAGCTAAATTACAAGGGGAACTGTTTAGCAAATGACAGGCCTGGCCCAAGATATCTTGCCACCTCAAGCAAGGCAGCAGTGCTGCCATGCCCCCCAAGCCACTTCTGCTGCACCTGCCTGCCTACCTGCCTGCCCACCTGACACTCACCTGCCTGCTAACTTGCCCTACCTGGCTGCTCCTGCCTGCCCACCCAGCTACTCCTGCCTTGTGCCCCTTACCAGTCGCAGGGCCAAACTATCGTGAGAGGTCGGGCAAACTCTTGCAATAGTTCAGCTGCCCTCTTGTGAGAGCTGCACAGCTACAAACCCCCATGCTCGCAGTAAGGAGAAGCAGCAGTGCACCCAGCCAGTTGCTCTTGTCCAAGGCCGACCTCCTCTCTCACTCCTTCCAGGCAGACACCGACAATGGCTCCTTAACTAAGCTTTTTATTAAGTTAATGCCAGCCAGTCAGGCTGCCTTAAAAGTACAAATGAAGTGCATTGCAGAAGTCAATAACAAGAGAAACAAACATAGTTAGGATACTAGCCAGTCAAGAAGTGTGACCTGTAAGTAAGAAGTTGATTCCAGACTGAATTTCCCTCCTCTCTTCCAAGCTCAAATTACCCACACTCCGCCTCTAAAGTGGATCTTCTCGCTTAAGGGCCAATAGCTTGGAACATCTGACACTTCTCAGCTGGTCTGCCCACATTAGCTGACACCACATCCTAGGATTAATGACACCGGATCTACCCTCATCCTCATTAACATGCTCAGTTTGCCTTCCCACGGAGTCTGGAGTTTCTTCACTCCCAAATACCGCCTGGCTTATGTCTGAGTCCCCTGGCCTTGGCATTTCAGCTGTGGTTTCCACCACCCCCTCCTCTGACTCAGAATCAGTTCCCCAGAACCCTTGAAGGCACTTGTGTGGGAGCAATGGGCCCAATCCCTACAGCTCTAGAGAACCCTGCCAGCCACTCTCTTGCGGCAGCAAATGCCACAGCAGGAGAGCAGCTGGCAGGGCTCTCTGGAGCACCGGCTGGGGGCAGCAGGGAGGCAGCAGCTGGCCCTCCTGGCAGCGTCGCTGGGGGGGACAGCGGCACAATTTGCTGCTCTTCTGACTCCCCCTCCTGATGCAGGCTCATCAGCCTGTACAATGGTAGGGCTGGCCCTGGCAAATGAAAAACAAAAGTCTTGTTAGAATTTAGGCAGGACACTACCCTTCCAATTCATTCATTGAAGAAAGAGGAGCTCAGCTGAACATCTCCCTGTTGTCACACATTCCCAGTCACATGTGTCATTGGGGCAGGATGATAGTTCTGGGGCTGCTTGATTAGAAAAGAGGGGAGAGAAGGGCTTACAGGGAGTTACTGATCCTGTTTTAGATCTAGAAGATATCCCCACCAGTTCAGAAAGTCTGTTAGGAGAAAGGGAGGGGGATGATATTGAGCCCTTGGAGGATGATACTTCTCTCTTTTGCCTTAGGCTCCCCTCAGTTTTGGCAAAAAGCTGGTGGAGGGTAAGAACTTGTAGGAGCTCACAGAGCGGCTGATCAAGATCCCTCCAAACTTTCTGCAACCCACAGATCTATGTTTGAAAAGGGATTGGGGGATTAGGGAAAGGGATAGTCAATCTCTCACTCAGGTGTCTTTGCCAGATTGGTAAGGGTGCTTTCAATTAGTTGTACCCCAAAGCAGAGGAGGCTGCTGGCTCCAATGTCAGTGGGGCAGTGTATCCACTCCGGGTTGTAGTCTGAACTTTAAGGAGCTATCCATGGCGCCGAACCTATCTTGGAGGTAGGGGGTAGGGGAGCCACCAGCCTCCACTGCCCCAAAGCTATCCGTCTTGCGCATTCGGCAGCCTCTGGGGCCCACATGGGAGAAAAGAGAAGCTTGGACAAGTTAATTCAGATCTTTTACTGGCCTGTGGAGATTAAGAGTATGAAGGCTTTTTGTGTGTGTAAATCTTGCCCTACTTGTTGACATGTAAGAAGGAGTCCTTTGTCTTTTTCTATTGTACAGTCTTGTGGGAATGGATGGATCCCCTTCTGTTTATTTGACAAATGCTTACTGCTGTGCTCCTAATGATCTTTAATGTCAGACTTGTTTGTAAAGCCTGAGTTGTTTGTAATGATGAATAATTGACTAAGATTTGAATAAAATAATACAGTTTAAGCTTTATTGCAAAATTGGCGTGATTACCACATATATAACTTTGAAATGAAATGTGGATGCTGGTTTGATTGGCCCAATTAAGCTTGGATCAGCAGCTATCACAGTGTCTATGCTCAGAACTAGGAGGTAGACAGAGAAATTATGGAGCGATGGGGACAGGGAAATTATGATTGCCAAATACGGGAATGGGGTGCACTAGGGATTTCATAGGTGGGTGGTATTGGAGGAAAGGGATGGCCTCTCATGAAGCAGGGCAAATCCTCAGCTTAGATGGCAGATTGCAAGGGGCATCAGATCACATCCCTCCTCCCATGAGGACCGCTGCGGGCACTGCCACCACTTCACCAGCCTTGTTTGCCTGCTGCAGTAAATGCCAGACTGGAAGAGGGGCAAGCAGGGCTCTTTGGAAGAGCAGCCATCATCCCCCATCTCTTGCTGTGAGCCCTCTGCAGTGGCTGCCTCCCTGCCCACTCTCTTGGTTTCAGAGAGGGTTCAGAGCAAGTGATCGGGTGTGTGGGCTCCCTGAAGCTGCCGCCTGCCTGCCTGCCTGCCTATTCTCTTGCTCTGGGAGAGTTCCATGAAGAATCGAGCAACCGAGTGAGCAGCAGCCTCTCTGGAGAGCTGCATCAGCCACACAGAGTGGCCTACACACCTCTCTGGAGAGGTTGCCTGCCCAATTTTTTCATTCAGGGGACTTTCCAGAGTCCCCTGGATGAAAGATTGGAGTGGGGAGGGCTCTCTTGAGAGGTGCCCATGTCCAAATGTTGTACTTTCAGGGGTCCTTCCTCAAAGCACAGCTTTGTGAGGTGGCCCTGGTCCCTGGAGACTGCCTATGCAGGCAGTCTTCAGGGCCACCACACAATGCTGTTGTGGAGGAAGGGGGGGCTGGCTGACCTGCCACAACCCACCCTTTCCTACCCAAGGGACCCAAGACCCCCAGAGATCTCAAGGTACCAGACTGCCAGCCTCAGCTGTCTGCAATCCTACTTGAATCTCTGTTCAGGGACTTGCCTTTGTCAGTAACCTGGATTTAGTTGCTGAAACCACAGAGCATCCACAAACACCATGTGGGGTAAAAAACCAAAAGAAGGTTTATTCAGGTAGCATGTTACACAAAAGTTGGGAAATGAGGGAAGCACACGAAATTAGAGAGAGACACTTTGGTACACAGAGTAAAGCTACAAAATAACAAAACCTACTGATTCCTTATATCTCTCAGGCTCACTGCTTGTTACCTGGGGGTCAGTTCTCTTCAGGGTTGGGTCCAGCACAGCCTTGCTGCCCGGGGAGACTACACACCTACCCGAAGGTCCGAGATGGGTAGCCCTCCACAAGGCTTGCCTTTACCAAAGCCCTCATTCAGCTAATTTCACCAGGAGCTACCTGGGGTCGGATCCTGAGGCCACCCGAAGGCTTGGACCTCTGCTTGGCTTGCTGCCATTGCTCCACAGCCAGCAACCACGCGACGACAAAGACACAAGACTCACACCTTGGAATAAAGCTCTTCCCCCCTCCCCTCCTCCTTTCTGTAGCTCTGCTGCCTCTAGCCAATCAGGATGCACTTCACCTGGCCAGGCAGGGGAGATGACTCATGGCATTTGCATTTGAAAGCCGGGTCTCCGGCTTTTCAGGACTTTCAGGCGCCATGCCCCACCCGATACTTTATGCACATTTCGCCTCCTCCCAGCCCCCAACCGGTTTTACTTGGTTTACACATGAGGAGGCGTGTGCGTGTGTGTGTGTGCAGGCATGTGAGTGTGTGTGTAGGAACCCTCAGAGGCTCTTTTTCTCCACAGCTGTGCTTTGAGGAAGGACCCCTCAACCTATGACATTCAGGCCTGGGTAACTCTCTGGAGTGCCCCCCCAGCACCCAATCTCTTATACAAGGGGAGGAGGCATCTCCCACCTCAGAGGGAGGGACATCTTGCGCTGAAGCTGAGGCTAGATGCAATAGGGCAAACTCAAGCGTAGTATCACAGGATTGGTCCTGTGCAGGGAGAATGGAGAGATGACGGGGGAAATTTATAATGTGTGTGAGAGCGATTAAGGCACAAATATTTACCTGTTCCTGAAAGGTCTGTACAAGAATGTTGTTTCTCTTCACAAATCATGTGAACATGTCCCATTCAGAATCCCAAACATAAATGCAACCAGGAATGCTGTTTTCCAAGAAATGCTTGCAAATTACAGAATTTGTGATCACATTAAAAAAAAATTGTATTTTTTAATGTGCACTTTGAAATGCACATGTAACACACACACACACACACACACACACACACACACACACTTCCACTCTTTAGCCAATGGGGGAAAGGTGCACTTTTCCCATTCGAACAAGCCAAATAAAATCCTGGAGAAGGAAACAGGAGTGAAATGAAACAAGCTTCGAAGTGATTTTTGAAGAACTTAAGTGGGCTGAAAAATCGCTGCTTCTCCCATCCCTAAAGAGGGCAGGTAGAAAGAGGAGGTTTAGTGTTGTAGGTCTCAATTCTAGAGTAAGGGGCATTGTTCTGTGATTCTGGAATGGAGAAAGTAGGACTAGCAATGCCCTTGAAAGTCTGCTTAACCTTTGCATATTCTATGGCTTCTTGTTGAAAAGCTTGGAGCAGGAAACACAAGGCTGTTCATTCCCTAGGACAGGGCTCTCCAACCTTGGGTCCCCAGATGTTGCTGGCCTACAGCTCCCAGAATCCCCTGCCATTAGCCATGCTGGCTGGGTATGCTGGGAGCTGTAGGCCAGCAACATCTGGGGACCCAAGGTTGGAGAGCCCTGGAAGTTCTGACTAAATTGATAGTGTCTCTACCACAGCCCCCTTTCCTCTGCTTTGGCTTTTCCTTCCAGGTCTTGTTCTTCCTTAGGACTCCATTTCTCTCTGGCTCTCTCAGTTCACAGCTCAGAGGCAGGCAGTTTCCTTTGTTCCTAAGTGCTGACCCTATAGCTCTGCTATGATGTGTATCTGAATGCACACATCAATGGCATCCATTGCATCTATTCATGGCCATTGGTCAAGGCCATCATTCCGCTCATCCACATGTATGTTCAGTGTAAGCCTTACACTCAGGGGAGACTGGTGACTCCTATGTCAGTGGGGCTCCTTAGCCATTGTAGCATTTATTCTGAGCTTTATAGGAGCTATCCATGGTGCTGTACTCCATCCCCAAAATAGGTTCACCACCATGAAGTACCACGGATAGCTCCTATAAAGCTCAGAATAAAAGCTGCAGTGGATAAGGAGCCCCACTGACATAGGAGTCACCAGCCTCTCCTGCTTACAATGTAAGGTCTGAAACCAACGTACATCTGTGGGCTCTGTGCATGCAACTACAGACCATTCATTCATTCATTTCATTTAATTCCATTCATTTAATACCTTTCTATACCACCCAACAGCCAAAGCCCTCTGGGTGAATTACAAAGATTAAAACCATCAAAATACAATACAGTAATGTAATATAAAGCCATTCACATACAAACCTAGAAAACAATTTTACAGAATCAACAATAAAAATCCCATTAAAAAACCTTGTCTTCTGTGGACAAATGCCTGGGAAAGTCTTGACTTCGGAGCCAGGTGGACCTCAGGGGGGAGCGCATTCCACAATCAGGGGGCTACCATTGAGAGGGCCCTCTCCTTTGTTGCCATCCTCCGAACCTCCCTCAGAGGGGGATCTAGGAGGAGGGCCTTTGAAAAGGCAGGGTCTGCAATCACATTGGCACATGTGACTTGCACATGCATAGGCTGTAGGCTGGGAATAGCAGCTGTTCCCCCTCTATATGCATTCAGACAAACATCTGAACAGTGCTATAGACTCTTTAATGATCCATCTTTAGTTTAAATGTACATGTAATATCCTAGCAATGCTGGAGTAGGGTTGCTTGAATCTGATCTTCACAAATTCCAAAGCAAACAGAATGGATCCACACCTCCCAGACTAATGTCGTGGGTAGTTATAGCAAGTGCCTCCATGCAGGCATTCTCTACATTCTACAGACCATCCCAGAACTGCAGTTCTATTATTTTATGCTCATTTCCTGCCTTCTCCATCTGTTTATCAATTTTACTTTTTGCCACCACTACAGTAAAGCAACACTATCCTGGTTTTGGGGACCTGGGCATTTGTAAAATAAATATCTGGATACTCTTAAACCCAGGGCATCTGTAGGAACTTTACCTATTCAGTAGAATTGAAATATAATAAATAAATTTAATAATAAAATAATAGATGCATACATAAATAAGCAAAGTTAACATTAGTGGCTTTTCTAAATGGAGTTGTTGTGATAGTCTTCATGGAGATATCATCTGTACCCATGGTTTAAATCCAACTTCCCACAAGCAAACTTCCACTCACAAGACAGGACTTCATCTTGCCCTCTTCCCCACTGCAGCCCCTCACATGCCTCCCAAATGTGCTCCAGTGGGTCCCCCAACCCTCTGGAAAAGATGTGGGTGTGGGTGTGTGGGCTGCAGGGGGAAAGAGAAACCCATTCCACCTGCGGTTTCTGTTCCAATGGTGAATGGTCAGGATTGGATACAACCCCATGGGTTTGTGTTTCCTGTACTGCATGGAAATGACATCAGTGCTGTGATTTCTCTTGATTTACAGTGTTTATATGCCCCTCCACACACTGCTGAAATCCCCCCAGCTGCAGTAAGTGACGATGTGCTCAGATGATAAATAGGATCCTTTAGTAGTTGCAGGCAGAAATGATGTGTTTACTCGGTGTTTACTTGTATTGGGTTAAATATCCTCCCATGGGGCTATAAATGCCAACGTAGTTTATATGGTAATAAATAAACCTCAAGGCAAAGTCAATGCATTTAGTCTATTGGAATCTGGAGCACTTTTCTGCCCATCTGGTGAATAATACAGTTACCTGGTTTGTTCCTGTTCTGCAACACAGGAAAAACACTCTTGACAAGTATGTGCTAATGCAACCCATGTTTTTGTCCCTTTTAAACAGGGCTCTCCAACCTTGGGTCTCCAGATGTTGCTGGCCTACAGCTCCCAGCATACCCAGCCAGCTTGCCTAATGGCAAGGGATTCTGGGAGCTGTAGTCCAGCAACATCTGGGGAGCCAAGGTTGGAGAGCCCTGCTTTAAAACAACTGGCTATTAGTTTGCTTTTGATGTGAAGTTTTGGGAAATGGCTCAAATTATTCCAGTTACCAGGAGCAAGGAGGTCATGGACCATGCATAACAGGGGCAGTGGGGAGGAGTTGCTTTTGATCCTTGACCACTATTCAGTTGTCTGGTGAGGAAACTATTTTAGGGCACAATCCTATCACGATGCCTGAAAGGTCCCGATCCTGGAGGCTTACAGTCATCCTATATAGAGCGGGAGGAGCAGCAGAGGCCATCTTTGCCTTCCCGTTCTCCCACCCTGCATATTTCACTAGGTGGGCTTTTTTTGCCCGTCTAGCTGAAGTATTTTGGAGGGGGAGGGAACAAGGCTGGAGCAGCTTCAGGTTTACTCTGATCCTGGCCTTTCCAGTCTCCCCCGCTTCCCGCCCACCAAAACACCCCCCCTTTTCCCTTTCTGAGCTCGCTTTCCTGGCTGTGGAGAACAGCCAGTGCAGTTCTTTCCAGGCTGGCTGTGAGGTGTGTGTGTGGGTGGTGGTGGTGGTGGAGCTCTGATTCCTAGCTCCAAGGTTGGAGTGCTGTCTCTGACCTCAGATCTTGGAATCTGAAATATCCTATGGCCCCTGAGATTCTGCCTAGGGGCCATAGGATTGCTCTCTCCAGGGATCAATTGTATGTTTTAGATCATGTAACCATCGAGATGGAAGAGAGTTGCTGTTCGACTGCAAATCTCCTCTGACCCAGCCAGCATAGTCAATGGTGAGGGATGATGAAAGTTGCCATTCAACAACATCTGGACGACCAGACATTCTCCATCTCTGTTTTAACCATTCTCAGTTTCAGCTTCAACATATGTAGGCTATGTTTTTAATAGATTTTTGTGAAATGGCAATAGACACCTGTCTATTAATTCCACATTTTCGTTTAAAGTTGATCACACAATATACTTAAAAACAACACCCTTATAAATACAGAATGGAAGCTTAGATACCTTAAATAAATAGAGGTTGCTTTTCTTGGAATTGGGTTTCACAGTCTTTTATCGCCTGGATTTTCCTCAGCGGTGGTCCTACCTTTGCCAAGGAGGGGGAGACAAGTGCTCCTGTGTCAAGCTGTCCCCAGGTCTCTCTTGGGGCTGACCTGTGGCTGGGAGTGTCTAGCAGGGATTAGCAGCTGGGCGTTTTTTGAGGGCAACTGCCAAGACAAAAACACTATTTTATACCAGGTTTCTAACCTCCACTCTTTCTGTCCCAGTTGAGCCTAAGTTTTCCTGGACTCTCAAAAGGGGGAAAGAGGAGCTGGCTACGTTTCCCTCCCTATGTCCAACCAACATCGGGCCTCAAGTTGGCTGTCAGGTGAGTCTGTGAGCTCTTGGCACCTGTGTGTGGTGTCAGCAGCAAGTGCCAGACCCTGGCACCATCCCCAACCTGGTTCATAGAGATGTGTGAACAGAGAGAAAGCCACTCTGCTGGCGATTTGCAGATTGGGCGGGGCAACTTTTCCTCCACCATCCACCAATTTGCGAATTCACAATTTGCGCAAATGTGTTCACGCGTATTTGCACAAATTCAAATATTTTTTTGCATATTTTTCTGTGGCTAAATTTACACCAAAATATGTAAAATTAAAAAATTGGTCTATGGACACTTTGCTACCTGGGAAAGCTGGTCCACTGCAGAATCTGAGGGGCAGATGCTGAGAAATCTGGTCTCATTTGACTCTGTTGCGGATTTCTCTGAGTCTGATATCTCTACTCCTGTGTAATCAAGCAGAGGGATGGCCCATTGAACCTCAGTGGATTTTTACACTGGGGAATTAAAATACCATCCCCTATCTGCAGTTTCTAGTGATATACCTAGTCTATTCTTCTATTTTCCAGCATTACCACCTCCTTCCTAGCTCATATTCACTACTTGTGTAGCGCAGAACGATGTAATGATGCTATAACATTACTAGATATGGACAAATCTTCTCTTTCACTTCCTAAAATACTCATATTTTTTTCAGGTATGAGTTTCCCATTTTTGCATTAGCCTGTTTTTTTTTTTTTTTAAAGTAAATATTTTCTAATTGGATGAATCCTGGGTTTTTGTATTAATAAAGTTATCTGATTTATGTGTTTGAACTTTACTTCTGCATGTTAAATGATGTATCTGAATCTTATTCCTGCATGTTAATTGATTATAGGTCTTGTGATGTCTGTTGACTTGATCAATAAAGAATTTTTTTTAAAAAAAAGTCCATGCAAAAATACATAAGTATTTTTTGCATGCACTTCCGCTTATGTTTGCATGTTTGAACACATTTTTTTTTCTTTTTAATTGGAGATCGGCATTGCAAAATTTGGAGAAATGTGAAAACCGAAGGTTACTTGTGTTCTGGTTTGTGTACTAGTCTGGGAAGTGTGAATCAAGTCCGTATTAAAATGCAAGTCAAATTTCACTCCATCTCTAAACATCATATGATGTTAGAAATTGCTATTTGCTTCACACTTCAAGCAGACAGCAGTTCTCTGCAGTAGATATATGAAATAACTAGGTTGTCCACAGGACATACGTCGTGCAGCTCATTAGGAACTTTGGCAGGTTGCAGCTTGCAAGCCAGGGGGTCACATATTGCCTTCCATGGGCCTGAAGAGTTGTATGGCTTTGGGTATGCCAAATCATGGCAAGAAAATATTTCAGCATAGCCAGTGACTGTGGGGCATCTGCAAGCAAGTTCAGAAATACGAATAGGAGGTTGCTGCCTGTTCATGTGCAGAGGAGATAACTGTGAAGGTGCAGTGATTCATTAGCCTCCCCACTCACCTTGCCTTTAAATGACTACCCATGACTTTGACTTCCTTGCCCTGCTGACAGGAGATGGCTTGATTCCATTACTTACTCAGGATGGAGTAAATGTATCCCACTGCCTGCGTGTGTGCACAGCATTCTTGACACTCCTGCTGTTTGAGAACCCTTTAAATCACTGGGGTGTTTCATTCAGCTCCCCCCGCCCTCCCGCCAGAGCCTTCACGGAAACGAGGATATGATGCAGAGAATCCCAATTGCCCGCACTACAACTCCCTGCAGTGGACATTGGCAAACGAAACACAGAACTCTGTGGAATACACTGATGTCTGGAGGGAACAAGATATCTTGACGGCAGGAATGTAAAAAATACTTAAGGTTTGGAATCTGCAAAACCTGACAGTTTCCATTTAGCCCGAGTGCGTCTAGTTTCCCACAGTGACAAAAATAAGTATCATCTCTGTTTTTCATATATCCTTTAGCTTTGCATCCACTGAAATGTTAGGAAAGGATGCAGGGAAACAGTGTCAGGAGACAGCAGTGATTTTTTCTTTTTGCCTTTAGACTGTTTGTCTCCGTAATGCCTGTTGCCGATTACACTACTATTGCACCATAACAGAAAATGCATTTTAATCACACAAAACACAAAAGCATAATGCTGCTTGCAATGTAAATAGCACTGCACTGCAGCTTATTGGCTTGTCAGAAGCATTTCAGTATGACTTTTGTATCATTCAGTGATGCTTGTGCATATCAAATAACCTGAGGGTTTGACTCCATGTAGCTTCAGGTAGGTGGCATTCATACCCAAGTATGCCACTGGCAACACTGCAAATCACAAGTTTTTAAGTAGAAAGCAACAGCTGTCTCTGCAAGACACTTCCTTCCTCTGTGAGTTCTACCAGCGGGAATGAAATTGGTCTCATCTTGCACTTCTCTCCATTCTCTCTGCTGACTCAATGTGGTTCTTGCTGAAGCTGAGCCAAAATTCCTGAGGATATATTTTTCTGAGAAAAGTTCGGACTCCCTGCCCTGAAAAAGAAGGCCACTTTGCAGAATGTTCTCTGGCTAGTCTCCATCCTTTTTGTGGGCTATGG
Source organism: Shinisaurus crocodilurus (assembly GCA_021292165.1). Classification (NCBI taxonomy): domain Eukaryota; kingdom Metazoa; phylum Chordata; class Lepidosauria; order Squamata; family Shinisauridae; genus Shinisaurus; species Shinisaurus crocodilurus. The sequence continues at coordinate 119,040 of JAHFWL010000100.1, read as the reverse complement.
TCCGGACAATGGTCACAATTCCCCACCACCCCAAAATTACCTAGAATAAAGCTAGGCCTGGGGCATTATGGATGATGCAGAATGGTGGCTAGGTTGGCGATGCAGTCGCTGCTGCTTCTACTTGCAGTAACAGCAAAACAACAAACAACAAAAACAAACAAAACTCATAGAATGTGTGTGTGTGTGTGTGTGTTGCTGCGACTGCTGAGAAACGGTTGGAGAATTTCTCCTCCACTTGGAGAAATTTGATGAAATGGTTCCTCCAATTTCTCGGTCCTCAAGTAGGGTGGGGCATTTCAAAGGGTTAGTTGCTCTGCTCACACAGCTCTGGTTCTTGCTTTGAATCGGAAAACAGGTTGCCAGGTTCAGATTAGAAGTTAGGAAATTTGGTAAAGGAAGGACCTAGTCAGCAAGTCCTGTTTCTAGGGATGTTATCATGTTTAGTTAGTTAGGGCACAATCCTGTGGGGGCTCCCATAACCCTCCAGTTACAGACATCCTATGCAGAGTGGGAGGATCATGGAGGTGAAGGTCACCCCAGTGTTAGGTTTAGTGTGGGGTGCAGAAGTGAATGGAGTGCAAAATATCTCCTGACTTAGATTCAAGGTGACTATACGTCACGGTCTGATAACAAGTTTGCAAGTCAACAAGTTATGTAATTGTTGTGTAACCGTTGTATAACCCTCCTATTGTTTATAGTTAAATACTATAAAGTTGGGGTGAGCACGGTGTTGTGCTACCATCTTCAAGAACCTCTCTTCTGCGTGTGACACACCTTAATCTCGTAAGAGTCTTACAACTGAATAAACACTTTACTATCAATACATTGCTTTCGCTTTTTTCCTTCCGTGCGTAATACTAAGAGTTAAGTGGGCAAAGCTTTTACTCTGGTTTACTCTCACACCCAGTGCTCCTCCAATCCTGCAAAACAGCTGGACAGCCAATTTTGGCTGTTTAACTGAGGCACTTCAACAGGGGACGGAAGGAGGCTGGTGTGCTGCCAGGATATATTTGCTGTGCCACTCTCTTCCTCGTCCCACCCCTGGAATGCCCACTAAACCCCTTCTCCAAGGTCACTTTGTGATCTTGGAGAAGCATCTGGCATGGTTCTTTCTGTGATGGGGGGAGGGTGATCCAAGTGAGCATCCCCAGGTTTGAGGTCAGAGCAATTGAGGTCAGAACTGGGAATCTGAACAATCTTATGGCCCACTAGTTCCTGTATAGGGGCCATAGGATTGCTATGCCCATTAGTTAATTATGGGGCATTTTTTTAAGATTAACCCTCCAAATTGGCTCTCAAAATATTAAAAAAATGAAATTACCTTATAAAGTATTACATGTTTTGGTGGCAAAAAATGATTACCCCTTTCTATTGCCATAGGAAACATGGCTTTAGAAAAAAATGTTATGTGAGGGACCATGGGAGTTGTAGGACAAAACATCTGGAAGGCCAAAAGTTGCCCATCCCTGCCCTGAGCTACACTATTAATTATATTGGGATAAGTAAAGCTGACTGATATTCTCTACTAAAAGTCACAACTGAAATGAACAAAAAACCCATTATAACCATAGCAAAAAGCAGATGAGAAAATTTTAAATCAGGTTTCTTAAATGGCATGCAAAATTTCAAATTATATTTGCATTTATGTTTGCATGTATTACAGCAACTTTAACATCCAAGTTCAATTTACATCACATATATAGGAAACTGTTGCACACAATTGATTTCAGTTCATATATTCTAACATACTCGCATGCCAACCATAAACTCAAGGATGGGGTAAATAGCAAACAAAATGAGTCAAGTTAGAATTCAAATTTGGGAAAGATAGTTGTCAACTCAAATATTTATCTAGAGAACTGGGAGGCTTTAATCTAATTCAGTTCTACAATTGAGTGGTTTCTGTGATGGGAACACACTGTAATTACATTTAATTATATATACACCACTAGCAGTAGTACAACTGTAATTAATGGATTGCCAGCATGTCGGCAAGCCTCCATTTTAGCAATTTATAACCACTCTCACATTGAAGATGTTTGTGTGTATTTAAGAAGGATTTGGGGAAAATGGTTGTCCAGAACTCCAGCAATTTTAACAAGTATTTTTGTGATTGCATGCCGATGTAGAATACAGAAAGAGAGGTTGCGCTGCGGTTGAGAAACCTGATCCTTCCTACTCTCTATATTGTATAAACAAATACAAAGATCTCAAATCTCCAATGTATGACAATTGCCCTTGACTACATGTGAAATATACCCTCAATTAGAGGATTCATAGCATTCAAAGGCTAGCAGTTCAGCAGTGATGCTGTTTCTTGAGTATTGCATGTCATCATTTAGCCAGAGAGAGCTTTGGCTATTGTGTGGTATAGGAACATAATAAATGAATGAATTGATGCCCATCCCAGAGACACTTTGGTGGAATGCTGATGGTCTTAAAAGAGAATTAGACTAAACAGGAAATATATCCCAGCTGGAAACCAATAAATCAATTGGGATAAGTAAACTGGTGAAAATGAACAATATTCAAAAAGCCTGATATCGTAGCTTTAGCTCTGCTGGCTAAAAACATACAGTCATCATACAATGCAAGAAAGCATAATCAAACTGTACAGTCATGTCATTCCATACCAAAATTAACCAAACACATTCACCACTTACTAGAGCATCTTTTGTAATAAGTGAAATTTTTGTAATAATTCTCTAGTAAATCATGTTTTTGACAGGTGCCCTTTAAGGAACCAACGTGTGTGTGTGTGTGTGTGTGTGTGTATCTTTTTACATACTAGACCACTGAAGAAGACTTATGGTCGAAACACATTTGGTTACTTTTGGTACTGAATTACATTATTGTACATTTTGATTATGCTTTCTTGCACTGTATGATGACTGTATGTTTTTAACCTGTAGAGATAAAGCTACATTATCAGGCTTTTTGAATATTGTTCATTTTCACCAGTTTACTTATCCCAATTGATGTATTGCTTCTTTAAAAGAGGATTAGACAAATTCATGTAGGGAAAGACTATCAATGTCTGCAAGACTTGATGGGTATGCGCAACCTCCAGTTTTCAGAGGCAGTGTGCTAAGGAGCAACACTGGGGGAGGACTATTATCTTCATATCCTGCTTCTGAACTTTCCAGAGGCATCTGATTGGCTACTTTGGGAAACTGGATGCTGGACTAGATCTTGGTCTGATTGGACAGGGCACTTCTTATATTCACATGGCCTTGTTTCGAACTGTTTCTGGTTGAGTGGATGCATCTCTGAGTTTTCAAGTTGCTGTTGAAACTGCATGACGTGCCTTTACTTCACAGTCCTTGCTGCAGCACCACATCTCTGCTATGTGCATGTACTTCTGACACATTAAAATCATGCTGGCTAAATATGGAACACTGAAAACTTATAGTAATGCATTTGAAAGTGACCCCATTTATTTTAAAAGACTGTGTCTCAGATACTGCATTGTTGTGTTGATGATGATGATGATGATGATGATGATTATTATTATTATATGCCTCTCCTTGTGAATCAGCCCATAGATTTTAGACATAATGTTCTGAAGATGAGTGCACATTCATAAAACCTCTTGGAAATGTCTCTTCTTGGTCCCATAGCAGCTGCAAACAGGAACAGGAACAGAACACTGTTTTGTTTTTGGGTTTTTTTTGATAATAAAATTGTTGGTGATTCTCTGCTGGGTTATCTCTTGTATGCATTGCATTCTAGGCTGTTCAACTCTGTGAGCCCTCATTTGGAGTCAAATGCATGCCATAATGAAATAAATTCATATTTACTTCAGTTTGTTTCACCCACAACAAGGAAAGAGGACTCACAAAGTCCAGCCACTGCTTTGTATTCTCCTTGAAACCAGTGAGAACAAGAGCTTGTAATACAAAGTCAATGTATTTTACACATGGTAGTGTGAAAAATGGCTTGGTGTCAAAAGCTGAAGGGAAAGTGGAGGGAGGAAGGAATGTGGGGAAAGTATTATTGTCTTACTTAGAAGAACAAAGAGAAAGTCTGAGTAAAAGATGAAAATCTGGCTTCCCACTTGAGATTGAATTTACTCTACACACTGTTAAGATGTCTTTGATCTGTCAGCTTGATGGAAAATTGCTGTGGAATTGAAAGCACACAGTTTTATGACATTCACTGTACATCAGTTACCAAAGCTTTGCACACTGTTTTATATACAAATGTAAGGCTTACTTAGTCCATGCCATCTATGTGTATCTAAAATGCTGTCAACAAACTATCACCATTTTCACTTGGACCTTCTTGGCAGATATTTTGGGTATCTTCTGCATCAAAATTATGCTGCTACATTTCCCCCCCAAGGCCTTGTATGGCTTTGCTGCATCTTACTTTTCATCCTTTGCTTCCAGCTACTTGCTTCTAATGAGTTTCCTCACCTTCACCTTCAGTCTCTTTAGTTTATCTCCCCCTGCAAGCAGTGCCTCACCTACTTTTCCCTCCATCCGATCCAGGAAATTTTGTTTCTGATATTTCTTGCTGTAGAGCTTCCCTTTCAGCTCCATCAAATCACCTGCTCAGACATCTTACAGCTGTATTCTCAACTTGCTGGGGAAAAAAAGCTTAAATAATGCAAGTTGTTGTACCAACTACTCCTAGATGTCAAGTTGAGACTCCTCCCATGCCTCATTTAAATCTCCTGGTAGGTCACCATGTTGCAAGTGATCTTCCTGGCTGATCTGGGATCTTCAAAAACTATGGACTAAGGGCTAAATCCAACATTTAGTCCATGCAAGTGGACTTCTGCTCATATATAGGAGCTTCCCATCCTATTATTTCCCCTGTAGTTCCCACCCAACCACTCCTCAAATCAGATTGGAAGTGTGGGCTGGGGGCTTCTGTCAGTGTTTTCCCTTCTGCTGGTGGAATGACACTGTGGGATCCAAGCCAAAGTGCCCATTCCATTTCCAACTTCCCAAGGTGCCCATTTGGAGTGATGAAAAAATCAAATCAGCAACAGGGAATGAACGGAGACCCTCTGGGATGGAAGGGAAGATATTTATCACTGTAAAAAGAGCACATTAAAGCTCAGTTGGAATTTAATCAATAATTATGAACCTGGGTATAGAGTAGGGAAGTACCAAAACTAGTATGCACCACACTTTTCAGTTGTATTAACTTATGAGGGGGGAGAGGCGAGAAAAGGATAACCTGGAAAAAGTTGTGACTGAACCCCATTGAAACCAATGGGATTTAAGAATTTATTTATTTATTATATTTATATCCCGCCTTTTTTCCTGCAAGGAACCCAAGGCAACTTACATAATCCTCCTCTTCCTCTCCACTGTATTCTCACAACAACCCTGTGAGGCAGGTTAGGCTTAGAGTCAGTGACTGGCCCAAAGTCACCCACTGAGCTTCATGGCCAAGTGGGGACTAGAACCTGGATCTCCTGTGTCCCAGTCTGACCCTTTAACCACTGTGCCACACAATTGAACTGTACCCTCTAGTTCCGGTTTATTTCAATGTAGCTGCATTACACAACCAACCTTTTCTAGATTGTGTCCAATATTTTATTTCATATGGTATTGAATTGAAGGAGCTATTAGTCTAGAGCAGCCTTCCCTAACCTAGTCCCCTCCAGATGTGTTGGACTGCAATTTCCATCATGCAGGAGGCTACTCTGGAGGTTATATTATTTATTTATTTATTTATTTATTTCATTTTTATACCACCCAATAGCTGAAGCTCTCAGGGCGGTTTACAACAATTAACAAGACAGTCCCTGCCTGCAGGCTTACAATCTAAAAAGACACGACACACAAGGAAAAAGGAATGGGGAGGGAAGAAGGGGGGATTACAAGGCTTCTTCTAGTTTTAAACTTTGTTGTGTGGGCATTATAAGGAACAAAAGGAGTATTTTACACTCTAGGAAAACCTTAACTGAACTAGTACAACAGCAAGTCAATCGATCTATGTCAATAAACACACCCCAAAGTGCTATTTTTCAATTGTCTCATTTCATATGACATTTTGCTGCCCCATTGAGTGAGATGAGATGGAAATTATGTAAAATCTGCTTATCTCTGAGGATCAATTTATTATGGAAAATGTATAAATATTACAGTCTTGGAGCAATTATGGAGCAATTATGATGTAATTCATTATAGAGTGTGTACACATGTAATAGCACTAAACATTTTTCATATTTATGCATGTTTCTATAGTTATTGAATGTGACAAAATTGAATCATTTACTCCAATAATCTTTATTTCCCATCATAAATTGCTTGTACATCATCTACTTAATTCATACAATTATTCATCATAATCATGATTTTTTTTTTTTTTTAAAGAACTGATAATCTACTAGAACAGTTGGTACAGTCTTAGTTTTGCTGTGAGAAAAGGGGGCTAATGATGGGCATAGAGGCTGTTGTCACACAATTATTTCAAATTATGTCTATTGGCATGGTTTGCTTATGCTGCAGAGAATACAAATGTTTATTGAAAAGCAGAATGCAGAAACAGAAGAATGTTACACAGATTTCTTCTGAGTAAAGGTGTTACAAATATCTGTGATTTTTTTCCCCTTCCACAGCAAAAAATTGCATATTCACTCTTGAAACATGTATCCCAAAGCAAGGTTGAGAATATTGTGGGTGTACAGGGGAAATAAAGAGTCGAGACACAAGAATATGGTGTAAAATTAGGGCCACATTTATTGAATAACAAAGATCTGTGAAGGAAGAAGTGCGGGTACTAACTAAACCGGCCTCTGGCCTGTTGAGGTGTTAACGGTGAAACATCCAAACCTACAGTAAGGGATGGTGCTGCAACTACCCCCCCCCCCCCCAGTTTTACACCATGATGGTGCTGGGAGGCCTTCCCACAATCACCACCTCCTGGGACTGCACAACTCTGATGGTGGGTGAGGTGAGTCGACTTCAAAGGCGATCTTATCTCCCACAACTGAACCGCACAACCCAGCATGGGAAGCCTCGGGTGTCGCCAGTCACCTGAAAGATGCCATTGGATGATCAACAAACCATACCCCACTACCTATTCCCGCACTTACCCGCCACAGAGAGAGACAAGCCTCTGCTTTGTCTCCTCTCTCCCACCTGCCAGGAATAAATTCCAGCAGGACCCTTCACAGATCTTCGATAATTGGATCGTTCCTGGCATTGGACAAATATGCCCCATCCGGCCGGTATGGCTCCCTCTGAGCCACGGATATCCAGGATGAGGAATCGCAAAACCTATCCCACCAAGGCCCCTGCACATCTCTATACAGTGCACCATGTTGCCTGCTCTGCTCCAGGCTTCCAGGGCCAACTGCCCCGCCAACAGAAGCAGCAAATACGAGACCAGAAAATCTGGACTCCTGGTTAACACTTCCATGTAAACACAAGCTCCGCAGACACTTGGAACACCAAGGCCTTGCTCTGAGCAATTCAGAGCAAGCCTAAAAAAATTCCCCCCAAATGCAACCAGCGCTTGTGGGGGCAGGCAGACCAAGCCAGACTAGAAGATGTGGGAAGGAGCTCAGTCACTGCATTCCATGCTGACCCAACCACTGGACGACAGCCTGTCAACTGATCTGAGTTGAGATCCAGGCCAGACTTAGCAGCTATATGATATATATATATATATATATATATATCCAGTTCCCACATTTTAGAGACGTTTCCTCTTTTAAAGTGAAATGTGACTGTGCTGGACTTCCTTGGCAATTTTCCACTTAAACATATATTAAATATCATGGCACTGTGGTTATCCTTTCCAATTGGTTCAACAACATTTATATCTCATACTAGGCCCTGGGTGACACCACTTAGCATTAAATCCAGGGTCATCTCCCCTCTGCCAGTTCCATGACCAACTGTTTTAGGGTATAGTTGTTTAGGCACCAAGAACTTTAACCTCTTTGTCATGACTGGAACATGCATTTATCCAGTCAATGTCGGGGGATAAGGAATCTCTCATTATTACGACACTTCCTCATTTGGAGGCCTCCCTGATTTCATTTTCCATCTCAAGGTCACTCTGAGCATTCTGGTCTGGGGGATGATAGGATGTTCCTAGTACTAAATTAGTTTTGGAGCCTGGTATTGTCACCCACATCACTTCTGTGGAACAATCTGCCCCTGTTAGGTTTTCTAGTCTGTTTGACACTCTGCCCTTTTTGACGTACAGAGCAACACCTCTTCCAGCATGGCCTTCCTGGTCCTTCGTATAGAGTTTATATCCAGAGAGGACCGTATCCCACTTGTTCCCTCCATTCCACTAGGTTTCTGTAATGCCCACTATAACTAGGTTCCCCTTTAAAACTAGGCACTCCAACCCTTCCATTTTGGTTCAGAGGCTTCTAGCATTTGCATAGAAACGCCTATACGTGATGTCCCTCCCCAGATGTCTCTGGCACTTAGGTCTCTTTGAGTGGCCATCATGTTCCACCATATGCTCATGACCTATTTCTTCCACTTCTACCTTTGGGCAATCGGAAACATTTTCATCTTCATCCCCCAGGGATGATTTAACCTGAACCAGATGCTTCCCAGTTCCCGTCAGCTTTCCCACCAGGGTTCAGTTTAAAAGCTGCTCAGTTTAAAAGCTGAATTACCAAGCCACTTCCCACCAGAGCTGGTGCTGGGAGCTACAATTCACAGGGGGGAAATATAGTAAGGCACGTGTTGAAAGCACCACTAGGGTGCACATGTTAAGACTATGCATGCCAGGATATAATTACCTCAGTTATTCATGCTCTGGTGACATACAGGCTAGACTACTGTAATGCCTCTAAGTGGGGCTGCCTTTGAAGATGGTTCAGAAACTTCAGCTGGTGCAGAATGCAGCCACCCAGATATTAGTGGGGGCTGCTTGGTCTGCTCATGTGACACCAATACTGCACTAGCTGCATTAGTTGCCAGTACATTTCCAAGCCCAATTTAAAGTCCTGGTTTTAACTTTTAAAGCCTTAAATGGTTTGGGCCCAAGTTACTTGAAGAACTGCCTTCTCCTGTACCACCCTGCCCATACATTGAGGTCATCAGTAGAGGCCCTTTTCACTGTCTGCCACCAAGGGCAGTTATACTGGTGAGTACAAGGGAAAAGGCCTTTTCAGTGGTGGCCCCACACCCCTGGAATCAGTCTGGTTATTACTTGGATGGGAGACACCTCCTCTAGTTTCCAGCATTAAGCAGGGGGTTGGACTCGATAGCCTTGTAGGCTCCTTCCAACTCTATGATCTATGAAATCTATGAAATCCCTCACAGGCTCATCAGGCCTCTTCTTTGCAGGTCTTCAGGAAGGCTCTTAAGACCCACTTGTTTTCACTGGCCCCATAATCTGTGGGCCACAAGTTTTATTGGTGTTATCTGCTTTTATATTGTTTTTATAGTATTTTTTTTGAACATTTATTGTTTTCATGTATTTTGTATATTTTTGCATATTTATCTTGTACACCTCTTTCAGAAGGTTCCTCCACCCTTAAAGCCCCCCCCCAATCATTTCAACTAACTAACAAAATAATAAATTCTCAAAAGAAGGTTTTTCTCTGAACATGCTGAGAAAGCTCATAATTGCCAAGTTGATTCCGAACTGGGCTAAGGGTCTTTCTCCCGTCGCTTGGGTAATCTCCTTTTTCAGCTCCAAGTTTAAAAGCTAACTTGCAACTATGACAAGAAAAATTAAATGCGAGGAAAGGTCCTCCATATCCTTTTCATAGGGACTGTGCTCATGTGATCATGATGACCCATATCTCTTAAGGGTCCTCTTCCTTTCAATAGTATTACTCTGCTGTTACAAATCAGAACTTTCACACAGTGGTGTGCAGTTAGGTAATTTTAAGACTCTGGACTTCAAATGGTTTTATGTGGGGATCGCTCTTTAGATGATAAGTGCTTGTTCATTTCAAAATGTGATAAGCCAGCCCTATTATGTTTGAGGGCCCTCCTGCTCATTCTGTTGAGTGGGGCCTTGTACTTCTGGCCCGAAGTCCTGCCTTGAATGCACCACTGCTTTTGTAGTGTTGAAAACCATAGCTTAAGCAGTGGCCTAAGTTGCTTCTTCCAGTGCTGTTTTCACAGAGACTTTTTTTCCTCATAGCCATCTCTTATAGAATAAATCAGGTCTCTGAATTCTCTGCCGTGAGACCTCTCTTTTTGACAGTCAATTACTTATTATGTAAATACAAAGCTGATGCAGTGAAAATGGTCCTGCCTGTATCTTTGGGCAGAAATGTTCACCTTTTCACCTCCTGTATTATTTCCCAACAGAGCAGCAAACTGTAATGTAAGAGTTATGACCATACAAGCTTATGTTCTTCATGTATGTATTTGTTATTCTAACCTTATATAATGTGTTCTATTTGAATATAAATGAGCACCTTGGGCCTGAAGGATAATATATGAAAGGCAAGTTTTCCCCGCATAGCGTAAGTTTTGCCTTGACCACCTGTCCAGGTAATTCTGCCTCCGTTCTATTATTATTTCAAATTTGACAAGCAAGTATAGAAATGAAAAGATAAAGGTTGGTAGACTCAGTTTGTTTCAGGCCTGTAGCTTACAGGCAGAGAGAGTAAAATGATAAAAATGAGCTTGTATGAATTGTTAATGTATATGAGAAGCCCAGCTCACATATAGCTTGAAGGAGATGGTAGTGTGCCCACACCTTGAGAAACCCTCACTGGACCCAGAGGTTCATAATAACTACTGCCTGGTCACCAATATACCCTTCTTAGGGAAGGCACTTGAGAGGATGGTGGCTTCACAGCTTCATACACTCTTGGAAGAAATGGGCTCTCTAGAGCCTTTCCAGGCCTGGTTTGGGGACTGAATCAGCCTTGGTCACCCTGACAAATGACCTTTATTGGGAGAGAGGGTGCAACCCTGTTGATTCTCCTTGATCCCTTAGTGGCTTTCAATGCTGTTGACCATAGTATCCTTCTGGACTGGCACAGCGTGTTGAGAGTCGGGGACACAGCACTGTCATTCAATAATTCTGATATTGTTTAAATCCATTTTTTTGTATGTTGTTTTTGTAAACCACCTAATAGGGTGTGTGTGTGTCACATTCCGCCGCCCCCCCCCTCCCAGAGAAGGCAGTTAGTCTTAGAGACAGTCCTTTTTGGTGCAATCCACTTGACCAGTGAATTGCTCTCTTGTAGGCAATCAATGCCCAATAATACAAATCACCACCCGGTTGTGCTGTACAAAGTCCGCTCACCAAAGCCCAACAAACGTGCCAGAAATCCAAAGACGTGGGAAAGTAGTTCAGAACGACAGAGCGTTGTCACCTATGATGGGCCTGTGGAACTACCCGAGTTTATATACAGTGAGAGGAGGCACTACTAGGAGTCACTGTCTGAGAGTGGATCCTGACAGGGAAACCAGCCCCTCAACCTATGACTCCTCTGGACAGGGCGTTTCTGTCCTGCCCTCTTTTGCTGACGCCTTGCGAATGGACCCATCTCAGAGACACCCTCCCCTGGAAAGTCTGCCTCCTGTTGCTCAGTTGCCATGGATGAACTCCCTGACTGATAAGGGGAAGCTCTGTCCAAGGCTGAGTCTCCCAGCTGAGGAGAGTTAACCAACTCGGCCTCGATTGTCTCCCCCTGCCCCTGTTCACTGGGCGGTGGGAGGTCTGGCATGACTGCACTGCCTCATTTTGAAGCACTGACTCTCCCAGCTCTTCCCCAGAGGCAGAATCTGTGTCTGACCTTGAATCTCCCTCTGTGCTAAGGCAAAAGCCCGACACCGGGGGCTTATTAGGGCTGAAAGTCAGTATAGAAATGTTTTATAAATAAATAAATAAATTATAGCAGGGATGCATGGAAGGGGAAACTCCACCCTCCACTTCAATTCATTGCAATGTGTATCAGAAGCTGCCAAACATATGTGGGGGCGGGGGGCTCCCTGCAGACTTTCTAATAAAATGCAACTAAAATAGGGTTCTAATGACTAAATTTTTATGTCACTCTTTTGTTTGTTTTGCACTGCACCCAGTAAGCCAACTTAAACTTTTGCATAAAAACAGGTTTTCTGGTACATCCACTAGGATTAATAGAGCCCTGCTGAAAGGCCTCCCTCATGAGGGCTCCTCCTCCCTCCCTCAACTGCCACCAGCAGCAGCCATTCCAGCAGGCTGAGAGGAGGGGGAGATGAGAGGGAGCGCAGGGCCATCCCACCAGCCCTGCCAGGAGTATTCATTCATATCCCCCCTTCTTCCCTCCCCATTCCTGTTTCCTTGTGTGTCGTGTCTTTTTAGATTGTAAGCCTGCGGGCAGGGACTGTCTTGTTAATTGCTGTAAACCGCCCACAGAGCTTTGGCTATTGGGCGGTATAAAAATGAAATAAATAAATAAATAAATAAATAAAATAAAACATGAACTTTTTGCATATGCAAATTAGCTTGGCAGGACTACTTTGAAGAGGAGTATTTCCACTCCGCTCCCCATGCTTCAGCCCGCCCCATTCATCAGCAGGGTCCCCAAACCCTCATACCACATCAGTTATGAAGGATGGACATATGAAGGATGAAGTACATTTAACTGCAGCATATTGCTCTACAGTACGCAGGTGCTGCCTCTGCTTCATTGTAGTGAAAAGATACATTTGAAACATGTATGCCCTCCTCAGTTGACACACTATGGGCTTCTCTAAGTGAGGTTTTTAAACTGCCACTTGACTGAGGCTTCTGCTTCTGGATTCTTTGTGGGACTAAGATTGGCTTTGGCTCCATTACACATAGAATCATAGAATCATAGAAAAGTAGAGTTGGAAGGGGCCTACAAGGCCATCGAGTCCAACCCCCTGCTCAGTGCAGGAATCCAGGTCAAAGCATCCCTGACAGATGGCCGTCCAGCTGCACCTTGATTGCCTCCAGACTGGGAGAGCCCACCACCTCCCTAGGTAGCTGATTCCATTGTCTTATTGCTCTAACAGTCAGGAAATTTTTCCTGATGTTTAGGTCGAATCTAGGTTCCTGTAACTTGTCCCCCCCTGGGTTTTTTTCTTTCTTTCTCAGCCTTTCTATATGTTCCATTACACAACTACAAGGTGGTGCTGCAGTATAGTGGAATTGCGCAAATACACAAGGGTCTCATTAAGGTTCATACCTTCATTTCCAAATAATAGCACACTTTCCTGGATCTAAAAAAAAAGCCATGGAAATGGTTTCAAAGGACAGGAGAGGCCCTGGAAGATGATGGTGTCATGTAAAGCTCCCACAAACTATCGTGAGTGAGGAATCACGAGCGCACAATAAATGCCACATGTAGAGAAGCCCTATATGTTTATGATTGTCATGGGTATTCCTTTGCAATTACAGAATGTTTTATGAAGCAGTTTCAAGTGTGTCTTCATGAACTTATATTTATATAGTCTATCTGGCCATAAGGATTTTGTGGAAGCTTGAGTTGTGCAGGTTAAAAAGATCTTATTAAACCAATCAATCAAGTGGTAGCGTGTTGAAAAGCTCAGTCCACAGGAGCATGCTCCAAGTCACGTGAGTCACATGACCCAGACCTGAGTCATTCACAGACCTGAGTCACATGACCCATTCAGTGTCCATTGGAAGAGCTGAAAATCAACACAGGCAGAGTACTTTTCATGCGGTCATGTGACTCAGCCTTTTGCAGCTGCTGCCCCACAACTGTGATGTTTTCATCCAGGAAGAAAGCTTCAGTAGACTACTAGCGTTGAAAAAATGATCCTTCAACGCCAACTTCAGTAGACCGGTCATGTTGTTCAAATGTCTGACTGCCGTCTCCCAAAGCAGTTACTTTATTCCCAACTCAAGGATGGAAAGCGGAATATCGGTGGTCAATATAAGAGGTTTAAAGATGTTCATAAGACTAATCTAAAAAAATGCAATATAAACATCGAAAACTGGGAAGCTCTGGCCCATGAACGATCTAAATGGAGGTTGGCCTTTCACAAAGGTTCTATGGACTTTGAAGAAGCCCGAGTGCAAGGTGAAAGGGAGCAACGTGCTAAGCGAAAAGCACGTCAAATGAATCCTTTACAGGACCATCTTCCATCTGGTAACCTGTGTCCTCACTGTGGGAAGCTGTGTAGATCTAGAATTGGCCTCCACAGTCACTTACGGACCCATCGCTAGAGTCTACACAATTTTCTTTAGAATTTCCTCCTTTTAAAATCTCCTTTTTGTAAATTATTATCCTGGAAGACAATCTTACTCAGTCACGAGTGATCGCATGATGATGATGATGATGATGATGATGATGATGATGATGACTTTAGAGCAATATAAAGCCTTTTTCTATGATCTGGGCAGTTTGGAGTTGTGTGGATGGGGTTTAGTACTAATGATTTACCTGTTCAAATGCAATTTTCATGGGACAATGTATGTACATACTTAAAATTTAGTTTCAGCCATCTGGGTTGGACTTGACACTCAAACAAACAAAGTAGCACACTAATAGAAGAACCAAAGCTCCTTAGCCCATGAAAGAAATACTTCAGTAAGGTAATATAATCCACATTTATGATCCCATGCCCCAGCATTGTTGGGGCCGTGCAGTTGTAGAGTTAATAGCATCTGGTCAGATGTGATAGGCTTTTCTTTTCTTAATGGCTGATCATGGGAAGCTTCTCCCCTCCCTGTTTTCAGCTTTGTATTCACAAAGCAATGTTAATTCTGAATTTTCAGAGCCAAGTAGGATTTCACAGTCACTGGATATTGGAGTTGAACCAATTATATGTATGTATATAGTTCTCATAATTTCAGAGTTAATCCCACAAAGTGCTCTTTGAGTGGAAGCACGTTCTAGATACTCAGCCATAGCTTACTGCAACTGTTCAACCTTAGCTTGTTACTGAAAGCCCTTGGACATATAAACATGGTTCTACATACAAAAAGTTTTTTTTAAATGGTTTTGGTTCCTTCCTTCTACTAAAACATGATATTGCAATCCCCCCCTCTAGTCTGTTCAGTCATCAAAGTAGTCCAAAAGGCAAATATATAACCATTCATCATGTTTTTGAGAACAAGACTCATACATTGGGTAAAATTACTCATGGAAAAGAGCTCTTCTGCAATGAAAACAAAATCTCAAGTTAGAATTTTCAGCTTCATGGCAACTTGCAGTGGCTGAATAAATCAAACAGCAGGCGAGCAAGGGTTGACTACGTCCTAGTGCTAGCATGATCACCACCACTGGCCCAGATATTTGACTGTATAACCACAAAGCACAAATATATCCATCAAGGCTCCTGTACCAGGCTCCTACCTTGTTGCTGTCTCACAGGATAGCTGTACCACATGAGATGTTTTTTCAGTGCAGGACATGAAAGGACAAATGAGCATGGATGAAAGAGATGCTTGTGACAGTCCCTTAAGCCACATCCCAATGTTATTAACAGTAGGTAGTATCTAATACTGCCTCTCCACCTCTGCTGGTTCCATTGCACTGCTTGCACAATGGGGTGTTAGCAGTTTTAAAATAACCCTGGAAATGAGTGGAAATGCCGAGGTCCCTTCTGTGAACTCTGATGAGCTATGCCGTTCTGGAAATGAGAGTTTCTGCTCGAGTGTACTATGTTATTTATTTATTAATACATTCCTGTCCTGCTCTTTAATAAAATATATCAGGGCAGCCCTGAAACTTGAAAAGTTAAAAGAACATAAAATATGACATGACCACAAAAGTGGGGGGGGGGAAGTAGCTGAAAAATGTCAGAACAACACAGCTAAAATGCCGTTGCTTTTTTTTTAAAAAAAGCTGTGGAAATAGGAAAAGTTCTTTGCCTGATGCTGAAATGATGTCAACAGAGGCACCAGGCAAACTTCCTTGGGGAAAGCAATCCATATATGGGGCACATGTACAGTGAATGCACAGAGACTGACACTGAACATGAATGAGACCGAGAGGAGTTGAGTGCTGTTAAATTTGAAGGTGCATAGGACTGATACATATGCAGAGCTCCCCTGCTCTGCAAGGGCTAGCCTCATCCATTTGCGCAGAGGGAAAATATCATCATTTGTATTCTGTTATATGGATGTGTCTCCTTCTCCCACTTAATTTAATGGGGACAGCCTGTGCATGCCAGAGTTCTGCGTGGACATCAGAGCATACCACAGAGGTCTGGATTGGTGTGATCAGCATGAGAGATTATTACCGCACATAGAACATGATGTCGAACAGCTTCATGCAGCTCAAGAAAACTACTCAGTAAAACTTATTTCAAAACATGGATTAAGCTTGAAGAATCCACAATCTGCTTGAGGATGTTCCCCAAGCAAGCAAAGAGACTAAATCTTAATCAATCATTCATTCATTATGCACTCTTTTACTCAGCTATAATTATTAGCAGGAGGATTAGCTCACGTTTGCAAGCATTTTGGCTCAAATGACACTGTCCCCTTGATTCGCTGATGGCAGTTCTCCATTTGGAGTCGAGGAGATTCAGCAGAGATAATTAAAGTCCTTCTCAAAACTGTTCACTGCAGGACTTTCCTAGGAATACTTTGACTGCAAAATGTCAAGCTCTCAAAGCTGCAACTGTTCCAAATAACTGCACTTTGGCATGGTAATAGATTTTTCTGTGTCAGGAATGGAATTTGAAGACACGTCATATTTATAAATGGATTTTGTCATCTGAAATAGGAGACACAGGTGCTCTCTTCACGACAACACCCTTGCTTTTATGAACCTTTTCAATACTAGCTATTTATCAGAATGTCGCCATGGCTCCTCAGTGCTCTGGACAGAAATCTTTGTATATACAGTCATGCCTTGGATTGAGAGCATAATTCGTTCCGGAAACGTGCTTGTTATCCAAAACACTCTTATATCAAAACGAAATCCCCCCAACAAAATTTGTACAGAGATTTTTAATTTAAGCCGTACTACAGTACTTGTATTGCAAGACGTCGCTTGTATATCAAGTCAAGAAAAATTAAATAAATATTTAAAAATTTGCTTGTCTTGCAAAACGCTCTCAAACCAAGTTACTTGCAATCCAAGGCATTACTGTATTAAGAAACAGTTGTACGGTATATATTCACCAAAGATCTTCCTTGCCTGATGCTCACCTGCTGAACATTGGCATGCTGAGGCAAAATCCATATCTGAATATGGTGAAGACAGAGCTGAGAATATTCGTGCGCAGATTCTTTCCTTCTTGTACACATTCCCAGAGGTTTACAGCTATGGGAGCATCTCCAATAATATCCATCCAAGTGCTTACCAAATCTGGTTCCTTTCTTCTTTTAACAGGAATCTCAAACTCAGATGAAATGTAAGACCTGATCTTTCCATGTAATGAATGTTTAGGGGCTGAACTTTTGTAACAAAAATAAATAAATAAATAAATAAAAATTCAATTATCCCAAATCCTCTTCACAATATCTACCACTCACCTCAACTGTTTCACTGTCTAAAACTGTGGTAGGGAACCTTTTTTGGTGAAAGGTCTGCATTCCCTCATGGGCCACATGCCGTCAGCAGGTCCGGGCCGTCCCATGAGGCCGGATGAACTCACTGTGTGCCCCAACATCAGGAGGGCTATGGGTCCCAATGAGGCCATTGCCCTATGCCTCTCAAAGTGAGGCACAAGATGGGCGGCTTCTCTGGAGAGCCCTGCTGGCCACTCTCCTGCTGTGGCAAATGCTGCATGCAGCAGGAAAACAGCTGTTGCGGTTCTGCAGAGCAGTCGCTGCCACCTGCCCCATCCCTCACTTTGAGTAAGGCATAAGCTGGCTGTCTGAAGCAGGTGGCCACTCCCCTGCAAAGGCCACAGCAAGAGAGTGCCTGGCACAGTATCCCAAAGTGCTACCCACTCAATACCTTGCTCTGAGGACCCCTTAGCGTGAGGCACCGCGTGAGCAGGCTCTTACGGAAGCCATGCCGGCAGCTTCCCGGCACAGCTCTCCACAGAGCCCGCCCAGCCCAATTGTGCCACTCTGAGGAGTCCTTTCTGACAGTGAGGCATTGGCAGTCCCCAGGGCCACCTCCCCACCAATGTCTCGCTCTCAGGAAGGACCCCTCAGAGCAAGGTACTGAGGGGAAGGCAGGTGGTAGGAAGAGCAGGATGGAGGCACATGCTGCTGGACAGCTGTTGCTGAGGTTGCATAGCCCATACACCCCCCAGCAGTGCCAGATCTGGTGGCTCATGCTCCCCCTTGTAATGGTGGTGGCTCTAGTGGCTTGTGCTCTCCCCCAGCAGCAGTGGCAGCGTGTCCTCCGGCCTCAGCGGGTGGGAAGTCTTGCACTGGCCCTGAGTGTTGCAGCCACAGGTGAGTGGGATTGGAACCAAACATGGGCAGGGTCAGAGCCACACTCTCACTTCCTCTCTCACACACTCATTCACACTCCCCATTCACCCATTCAGTTCCCTCACTTCCTTCCTTTTGCTCTCTCTTCCTCCTTCTCTGTCTGTCTCTCTCTCTTCCCCTCTATCTCTCCTTCTGTTCCCTTTTCTGCCTGTCCTCTTCTCTGTCCCATTCTCTCCCCCGCCCCCATTCTTTATTTTGCATTTTACTCTCTATTCCTCTCCATTTTTCTCTCTCTCTCTTCCCCCTTCTCTCTCCGCAGCTACCTCTCATCCTTGGTCTCTTCTCCCCCACTCAGCAATTAGGCTTTTTTAAAAAGCTTCCATTGGTGCCTAATTGCCCTGCAGGGGTGATTTTTTTAAAAGGTAGTGGTGGGGGTAGCAATGCTCAGTTTGCTCCTCCCTCCCCAACAGCAACCCTTTTGAGAATTAAAAATCACCGCCTGAAACTTATAAAAAGCCCAATTTCTGTGTCTGCGTGTAGTGATGTATGTGGACTTTGTTAAATCCATCCATATGTGCTTTGTGGATTGTCAGGCACTTTTCGTTCTGTCGTTTGCTCCTTGATGGAATTGGATTTTGCGCAAATGTGTTCGTACACATTTGCACAAATTTGCACTTCCGAAAAAGTGCAAATCCAGCCCAAAATACACAAATCCCCCCTCCCCCCAAATATCCATTTTCATGCTAAAGTCTATGGGAGGAAATGCACATTTTCAGTCAGTGGGTTGTTGTTGTTTTTTACTTTGTTTTTCTACGACTAAATTTGTGTAAAATTACAGAAAGTAAAAAAAAAATGGTGCGCAAGTCTGCGGAATACGTGCGACTCGGGAAAAGCCGATCCACTGCAGAATCTGCTAGTCAGATTCATAGAAATCCAAACTCATTTGAATCCACTGTGGAATACTCTGACATCCCTATCTGCATGTGGTGAGGAGGGATTCTTTGAAAGGGAACCAGAACATCTGGGGAAGGGAGGATTAGACATTACCTCCGCAGCACTACCCCCCCCCCATGCTTCCTGTGTGGCAATTAGGCTTTTAAAAAGCCTCAGTTGGCACCAATGGAAGCTTTAAAAGATCTTAACTGCTGCACCAGGGACAGTGTGGGTGGGGCAGAGGAGAAGTTGTGGGGTGGATGGGGAGTCCCTGTGGGTCACATCCCGTGGAGGCTGGTGACTCCAATGTCAGTGGCGGGGGGGCTGTGTATCTGCTCTGGATTTTACTCCAAAATGGTATAAGTCAGGAACAGGCTTGCTACTCTGATAAATATAGATAAAATTTGCCAGATATTCCTATATCTATACAGGAAATAATACGTAAAATTCATCTGACAATGTTCAGCTTTTCTGCTTCTTTTTACAAGAAGACTGAAGAGAAGGTATCTGTAATGGCTCCATCCCTCCGAACGGCATCAAATCAAGCATGGGAGGGATTGCGTTTGCCAGTGCTTTTTTTCTGGAGAAAAAGGTATCGGAACTCTTGGATTACATTTCCTCGGGAGTAGATGGCGATTAAATTGTAATGCAATTAATAGAAGAAAAGGTGCTGGAACTCAGTTCCGGTGAGTTCCCCCAGAAAAAAAGCCCTGGCGTTTGCACTTCCCCCACCCTGCAAAAGACATAGATAGCCGATTTTGACTGTCCGTGTCTTTCCCCCCTGCTCATGAGAAAGAGGGGCTGAGGCCATGCCAGGATACATTGTAACCCTGTCTGTAGAGCCTCACTCCTCCCCTCCACACCCCCTGGAACACGCCCCCCCGCACCTTCTCCGAAGTTGCACTTGCAACTTTGGAGCCAAAGCTGGTGTGGAAAGAACTGCGTTGGCTGAGAGGGCGGAGGGATGGCGCTCCACGGTCGATGTCCCAGCTTCGGCCTCGCCTCAGCGAGCTTTTCCAAGGTTGGAGCTGGGAATCCGCCTTTTCCTATGGCCAGCCAGACAGTGTCTATTGGCCATAGGATTGCGCCCTAAGAAACTTTTAAAACTTTTTCTTTTTTAAAAAAAATGCTTCTAACCAAGCCTTCCTCAATCTAGTGCCCTCCAGATGTTTGGGATTACAAATCCCAGCATTCCTGACCATTGACGATACTGGCTGGGACTGATGGGAGCTATAGTCCAAAATATCTGCAGGAGCAAGGTTGAAGAAGACCAGTCTAACCTCTTGGCTTTTGAGCTTTAGATGAAAGCTCGCTCACATTGCTTGAACCACTTATCCATCTGATCTCAGCTGATTATATTTAGAGGGTTTTTTTTTTTAAAAATTAAAAACGAAATAAACTTTGCTAAACATTTCAAAAACAGATTATCTTCTTTCTTTCTTTCTTTCTTTCTTTCCTTCCTTCTTTCTTATGTCTCTGATGTCTTCATTAAAACCCGCAACAACCCCAAAGTATTTTGTTGGTGGTGGGAAACTTTGTTTTCCTTTTATGTGAAGAGAAACTAAGGTGTGCCTCTCTAAATTTCCTTTCATCTGAATTCACAGAGCTGTCACTGCTTGAATGTTCGAATCCTTTCGTACGTTGCAAAATAAGACCAAGGAGATGGTAACTCATGGGACTGGAGTAGTTTAACAAAAAGTGATTCTGGTCCCTTAGCTTGTGCTATGAGCCATGCTTTGAAGACTAATTTTCCAGCTCCATCTGCCCCTCTGCTACACAGATCACCTTCTTGGGATTCTGGGGAAATTGTGCAGAAAAGCACAGACATAAAAGTAAAATTGGTTCCGCTGATTTGCCATGCTTGGTAAGATGTTAGAAACATGCACATCTTATTACATCATTCCTCCATTCTATTTAGAATGGACTGTTTTTAAACAGACACATGTCTGCACTGCTGCAATCAATGTTCACATATGTGGAGGCTGATTGGATAGTGTCTATGACAAAAGGCCATAAAAAAAACTAAACGAACAAAACAACCCAATCCACTAGGGTTCTCAAAATGGGAACCCGGCCTCCCTAAGAAGTAGTTGCTGTAGGAGTTATGTACCCCTCGATGAGATTTTACTCTCCAAGTCCACAGAAAGGCAATGTCTGTTGTAGGAAGAGGAGAGAAGGTAGCAGAAAACTTTCAGACTTAAGCCAGTGTGCAGCAACTGTGAGGAAAGAAGACTCACGCTACTTTCTTCCCCCACAAAGGCACAGGCCATTATACAGAGCCCAAGTGCCTGAGGCTTTCATTGTTAGGTATGGCCAGTGAAACGCCATGAATGCAGAAAGCCTTTCTAGCTAGCACTGGAGAACCCCATGTGCATGTGAAAGGCTGATCTGAAATATAGTCAGAATTACAGGATTGGACAGAAGCCCACATCTTGGTGAAATCATCTCGGGGTGGGTGTGGGTGGGAGGGTAACTTACTGCTATGAGTTATGTGCATGAGATTTAATATAGATATGGCCACTTCTAATAGCTTGATTCAGGAAACAATTCATTTCTCCCCAGTGCATCACTAAATCTGTCACCGTCTAGAGTTGCATTTATGAGAATCATGGAAGAACTACAGGAATTATTTGCATTGTGGTGACATTTCCCAGAAACAGCCACACATGCACATATAACAGCAACTGTTGCTGATATTTTCATTTGGAGAGGCTTAAACAACTTGTTCCTGATTTAAGGAAGGTGCACCGTGATAAAAATTTATCTAGGGATGTGCGAGGATTTCGTTCGGGTGGTGGAAAACTGCTGGACTAGCCAGGCGGCTCGACCCATCCCACTTACCTCTTCCCTGGCTTGACTCGCATTCCCCTGAGTTGAGCTGGGGAAGCAACTTCCAGGTTCCTTGCGGGCCACTGTTTACGTAGAAAATGCCTTAAAATGCCTAAAGCAGACACAATTTGCCTAATTTGTGTAAATTGCAGCTGCTTTTGATGTATCTTAAGGCATTTTCTGCGTAAACAGCAGCCCGCTGGGAACCTGAAAGTCCAGCGAGTGGCACAACGTGTGCCAGCTTTCAGCCCGGCTCAGCAGGTGCAGCAGCAGCATCTGCCAAGCCAGAGGCAGGTCGGGTCCCAGCGGATCACCCGCCCCTACCCTATACCAGGGGTGAAGAACCTCTTTCACCCCAAGGGCCAAATTCTATTTCAAAGAAACTTTGGGTTGTGTTTTTTTTGTTAATTCCAGTGGTGGTTGGTTGGGGCTGAAGGTAGAGGGGGGCAGAGGCTGCATCAACATACCACAAATACCATCGTATTTTAACTTAAAGCTGCTTCTGCCAGTAACTGCTGGCTTCTCTGCATGAGGCATTTATTGTGCACTTTTGATCCCTCACTCACGGAAGTTTGAGGGTCCTTTACATGACGTCGTCATCCTCCAGGTCCTCTCCCATGTTTTGGAGCCATTTTTTTGCAGCCTTTTTTTAGGGCGAGGAAAGTCAGCTATTAAATGTGAAATGCGGAACAAACCAGAATGAAAGCCTTGTGCACTGTCACAATTCTACTATACTGAGGCTATACCACAGTGCCACCTTATGGTTGGATAATGGAATATAGAGAAAGACAGAGAAATAGAAACCTCAGAAAGAAAAAGAAAAAAAAAAACCCTGTGTAAAGGATGCACTCGTCCTCCTGCAAAGAAAATGGAAGAAGTCTCAGTAAAGCGGCAAGTTAAACACCTCATGTAGAGAAGCCCTAAGCCTTAGGAGAAGCATTTCAACCTTTTAGAATAGAGAAAAACTACAGAAAATCCAGGAAAGCACCAAAGGATTGGTGGTTGAGGGTTGGGGACCCTGGAAGGCTAGATTTGTCACCTGGGCCTGATGTTTTGCACCCCGCATTAAAAGGAGCCTTGCCTTCCCTGTCACTGCCACCATAACACCAACTTTCAGGGGTGCGGCAGCAGGGTGCAGCTCCCTGGAAGTTGCCCACCACTGCCTTAGGACCGTAGTACTTTCCGTAACTCCTACTAATACGAAATTATAAGCTACAAACAAGCACATGCTAGTGACTTTCATTTCCATAATTTCACAGATCATAAAATTATGCTCTTCTTACCAATGAACCTTCCCCCCCTTTAAAGCACAGATGATGCGCTGAATGTAGAACCAAAGGAATTCAGTGACACTGCAACCATCTATTACACCACTACCCAAGTGCTGAAATCCAAATCTCATTTACTGCAGGGCAAGTTGAGAGCCAGTGTGGCATAGTGAGAGCCACACTGAGAGCCAGTGTGGCATATTGGTTAGGGTGTTGGACTGGGACTCAAGAGATCCAGGTTCTAGTCCCCGCTCGGCCATGAAGCTCACTGGGTGACTTTGGGCCAGTCACTGACTCTCAGCCTAACCTACCTCACAGGGTTGTTGTGAGGAGAAAATGGAGAGAAGGAGGATGAGGATTATGTAAGCCACCTTGGGTTCCTTTCAGGAAAAAAGGTGGGGTATAAATATAATATAATAAATAAACAAATAAATAAATAAATAAAATAATGAAACTCACTGGGTGACTTTGGGCCAGTCACTGACTCTCAGCCTAACCTACCTCACAGGGTTGTTGTGAGGATAAAACGGAGAGGAGGATGAGGATAATGTAAGCCGCCTTGGGTTCCTTGCAGGAAAAAAGGCGGGGTATAAATATAATAAATAAATAAATAAATAAATAAATTCAGGGAGACAAATTTCATCTGTGCCAAACCACACGTGATGGCAGCAGATCCGCTTCTTGAATTTCTTCTTGCCTGCACTGAAGCCACGTGATCCTTCTCTGCCCTCAGCTGGGTTCTGGTCCAACTGGGTAAAAAGCATCTTATTTATCCATTTATTTAAACGTTTTTCATCCTGCCTTTCTAGGCGCGCTGCCCTCAGAAGTTGGCTTAGTTAGGGTGCAATCCCATGGGCAGTAGACGCTGCCTGGCTGGCCATAGGAAAAGTTGGAGCCCCAGCTCTGACCTCGGGAGAGCCCTCCGAGGTGGGAGCCAGGAGTCCGGCTTCGGAGGGGCCTCCCTCTGCCCTTGCAGCCGGCGCAGTTCTATCTTTGCTGGAAGACGGAAGACCATCTTTGGAGAAGGCCCCGGGGGGGGTGTTCCTGGGGGCGGGGAGGGGAGGAACAAAGCACTGCTATTCTACGACGAATCCAGGCGGTGCCTCACCCCTTGTGAGCAGGGGTAAAACACTTAGATGGCCGAAATCAGCTAAGTGTTTTGGAGGGCGAGGGAAGCCCAGGAGCAATCCACGCTCCTCCAGCCTTCCATCGGATGCCCGTAATCCTCCGAATTCGAAGGGTTACGGGCAGCCACATTGCATTGCGCTGCCCCAATATTATAAAAAATACATGAACATACAAATTACAATTAAACACACACCAGTAGCAGCACCAAATGATTTTTAAGCATCAGAGGCAGACTGGAATGACTGTGCCTTCGGTTTTGTTTGTTTTTAAAGCTAGCAGTGGTGAGGCTATATGTCTCTCTCCCTGGGGAGGATATTCCAAGCGTGCGGGGCCACTACCGAGAAGCCCATGTCTCTATTAGCTGCCAGCCAAATGGTGCTTGCTGGTGGGCCAGAGTAGGGCCCCTGATGCTGACCTTGAGTCTTGGGAAGGTTCATACAGGTGTAGGTGGTCCTTCAGATAATGTGGTCCCACTGACAATGCTCTGTTGCTCACGGCAGCTTACACAAGGAAATTGTCATTAAAACAAATACAAAAAGAATCATCACAAATGAATACCATCTGTGTTGTGCATGTGTCACTTCTGAAATTGAAGTTGCTACTTAATTGTAGCACCTAAAAGCCATGACATCAGTGAATAAAATACCAAATATGGTTTGCACACCAATCAAATGAAATATCCATTTGAATGAATCATTTCAAAAGTTTGAACACAATCGGAAATCATTTGCACTGCAAGGGGATTGGTGATCATTTGCCAGTTGACAGGCCGAACATATTCCTTTCTCATCCTTTTCTACTTCACTTGCCCTGAGGAATCAGAACATGACATTAGGTATAATTCTGTGAGCTGCTCATCTGAAAGGAAGACCTGAGTGAATAAGGGAAGTCATCTGAAAGCTTTTACAGGGACTCTGTGTTGAAGATGCTTCTTCTGTTGTCTGTATTAGCTCAGAATGACTTGTGCTTCCAGTATTTAAAAAGTGTACATTGCTTGATGGGAATCGGACATTGGAGAGCATTTTAAATGTTCCTAGAGAGAACTCTCAGGACTATGCAGAGGTCAATAGTGACTAATCTTAAGGCCTTGTGCCTGCTTTCTAAGAATGCATTACAGGCTGGCCTTCTTTTTTAGTTCTCCATGATGACTTTTTGGTCAATGAATATGTGTGGAAACTGGACATGTAAACCAGCCATTATAAACACAAAACACCACTCAGCATGTAGTGCTGTATCTTACCAGGTCTCAGGTATGGATCAGGGTTCCAGGCTGCATCTGCAAGTTAGTGTATAGGAGCAAATAATTGGGATCTCCAAGCTGTTTAAATTCACAGGGGATACAGCAATGTGGAACAATCCAGGTCCTCCTCCTTTTGTAATCCAGAAGGACTGCAGATCTTGTAAAAGGCAGTGGGTTGCTGAGAAATCCTCTCCTGGTGGCAAGATTTTCTTCAGATAAGAAAGATTCAGCCAATTTTGATTTCATTTGGAACTGGCTCAGGAAATGACTCAGAATATATATACCCGCTCCGGCGGCCACTTGGGCGCGGCGGGGCCCGGGCGGGCCGCCGGCGCAGGGCGCGTGGTATATACTCAAGTACAGGTTAACCCTAATTTAAGTCGTGGCCCCTAATTTCACCCCCCAAAACTGGGAAAACTTATTGCCCCCCAGTATAAGTCTAGGGTGGGAAATGTATGAGGGGAGACTCCCGCCACCACCCCCAGACACCCCCCGCCACCGTACCTGCACCCGCTGCTGCCGAAGCCCTGCCACTGCCAAAGCCCCCCCAGGACCCCCGCCGCCACCGCCAGGCACCGCCAGGCACCCCCCTCCACCCCCAGGACCCCTGCCGCCACCCCCAGACACCCCCACGCCATGCTGTTCCTCTCCGCTCGCTCTTTAAAATTATTTTCCTCCCCCCCATACCTTTGTCAGCGGCGGCTAGGCAGGGAAGCGGCGCAGCAGCGCGAGGCGCCCGTAGAGCGAGTGGCTGGGCTGTGTCTCCCTGGCAGGGAGACATGTGGAGCCACTCCGCTATTCCTCCGCTCGCTCTTTAACATTATTTTCCTCCCCCCCCCATACCTTTGTCAGCGGCGGCTCGCTCTGCTGGCGCCTTGCGCGCTGCCATGCCGGCTCCTAGGAAGTGATGCCCGTCACGGCCCCGGAAGTGATGCCCATCGCGGCCCAGAAGCGACGAGGGCAGCGCCGGCAGCGCCGCAAGCCTCCGCTTACAAACAGAAAGGTAGGGGAATGGCGGAGCAGCTCCACGTGGGTCCCTGGCCATGCCGGCTCCCGGGAACGAAGCAGCATGGCAGCGCGCGAGGCGCCAGCAGAGCGAGCGGCTGCTGGTAAAGGTATGGGGGGGGGAGGAAAATAATGTTAAAGAGCGAGCGGAGGAATAGCGGAGTGGCTCCACATGTCTCCCTGCCAGGGAGACGCAGCCCAGCCACTCGCTCTACGGGCGCCTCGCGCTGCTGCGCCGCTTCCCTGCCTAGCTGCCGCTGACAAAGGTATGGGGGGGGAGGAAAATAATTTTAAAGAGCGAGCGGAGAGGAACAGCGTGGCGTGGGGGTGTCTGGGGGTGGCGGCAGGGGTCCTGGGGGTGGAGGGGGGGGTGCCTGGCGGTGGCAGCGGGGGTCCTGGGGGAGCGCTGACCCACTTATAAGTCGAGGGGGGCATTTTTCAGCACAAAAAATGTGCTGAAAAACTAGACTTGTATTTGAGTATATACGGCATATATATATATATATATATATATATATATGGATGCACACTTGTCACTTGGCCCCAAGTGCCTGGGATCATGGAACAGATCAGATGAAAACATGGAAAATGGCAAGCATCTTGAGAGGAGATTGCCAATTGCCAACTATTTATTGAGAGGGACTTTAATCAACAAGAGTGTAATGGACTTTGCGGTTCTGTAGTTATTTTTTATTGCTGTTAATATTTATGTTTTTATTGATAGTATTTTTTTAAAACAAAAATACCGGTTTGAAATTATTTATTTATTTATTGCATTTCCATTTTATTTTGCCTTTATTTTTTAACTCAGTTTGATGACTTTTTCATCATGTAGAAAAGTGACTAATACTGTACTAAATAATATACATGGCAGAAGTCAAATATTCAGCCTTACTTCTACATTTAGAGAGCAACCCTAAGGCCGTAGACAAAGCTATGACCTTGGGGAGAAGAAATCTCTGCTCAGATTTCCCCACACCTCCCAGCCATGGTGCAATTCTTTGGTGGCTTCAGAAAAGGACAGGGAGGGAGGAATGGCAGTGTGTGCTGATGGGTGGGGAGTGGAGAGGAGAGACTGTGGATCCGCACAATCCATAAGTCTCTCTGTTCCCATGCCCAGAAATGTGAACCAGGTAGATAGGATCAAAAGCATGTTCAGCTCAAAACAGCACAAAGGAGGAATGGGAGGAGTAAATGCCTCCATCTTTCCTGCCACCCTGTGTGGCTCTTCCTGGCAGGGCTTTGGGTAGATGGAGGGCTCCAAGGCTTGAGGCCTCCATCTACAGAGTGTCAGTGCTGTAGGACTGTGCTCCTAGTGAATTCTGTTGTGACTTTAGTGGTATGGTCACATGCTGGAGTGAATTTACGGAAAGATTTTTCTGTGGGTCACTACGCCTGGCCAACCACTTACCAACGCTGCTGGCAGTCTTAATGGTGCTGAAATGGAGACAATTTTTATTGAAACTGGAAATGCTGAGAGTAAATGCCTGGAAGCTGTCGCAGCATATCCAATCCAATCAGAGGTTTTGCAGGTCAGTATGAAGTAGAGGCTTCTCATGGAAAGATTGCAGTTGCTAGAGGTATCAATAATTACTCCAGGGGCACATGTTTTCAAACACCAGTTAATGGGTTGGATCCAGTATCACGTTACTGCAAGCAGAGATAACCACTTGCAGAATGGGACTTCCATGTCCTCTCCTTCCTCTGCCGACTCCTGAATGCCCTCCAAATATTCTCTGGAGGGTTCCTCAACCTTCTGGAGCAGATTTGGAGGGTGCAAGGGGGTGGGGCTGAGAGGTGGGGGGAGAGGATGCAGAAGTCCCTTTCCGCAACTGGTAGGTTCCACCTGTGGTATCATGTTGATGGATCCAGCCCTATATCACTTTCAAACAATGTATTTTTAGCTATATACTTCAAAATAATATTAGGGGTACACCTACAAATGTAATGTGTGAAGTGATTACAGAATTAGAAATGCATATGCAGGTCATTAGCTTTCCTAGGAGTTACCTAAGTAGGATTTGTTTGAACTTAAAGTTGATCTGCTAGGTGAGCCAGCAAAGAGTGATTGCAGCTGTGCTCATTTTGCACTTCAAGTGCTATGATGTATTTTGCTCATTTGTGGTATATCTGAGAAATTGATCACTACTCATACAAAACTGCATTCAGGTAGAACAAAGTGACTATCCTTGGTCAATAGTAGTAGTAATTGTTGCTGTTATCATTATTTATATAGCAACATCAGTGTGCATGGTGTTTTACAATGTGCAAGAGCACAGTTCCCAGACCTGAAGATCTTACAACAACCCAAAATTTGACAGTGGGGGCAGAGAGAGGGGAAGGAAATTGAGAGAGGGATAAATATAGAAAAGAGGTGCATTGTGTTTTTTTTTTCCAATTATATGTGCTTAGACTTAGTTACAGTATGAGACTAAGGTTGCAATCACAAACCCACTTATCAGGGAATAAACTTAATTGAACTCAAAGTGACTTCTAAGTAGACATGCATAGGATGCCCACTTACCTGGGAATAAATTAGTTTTGAGGAGGGAATTGAAGTCCATGTTTCTAAACCTGTGGACTAAAACATAAATAAATAGATATCCATGCTGGTAGAAGTGCTCTGCTTTTCCAGACAAACATTCCACACTGAGTTCTGATTAAAATATTTTATGGGAATAATAATAAGCATAAGTCCTTGATAAGTGGTAACTTAATTAGTGTTTTCATATTGAGGGAAAATTGCCAATCACTCTTTTTTCCATCAAGAAAAAAGCTATAATTTTTGGTGAATTGAACCATACAGTAATCCTGTTGAAACTGCTAAGTTCAGCCATTATTGCTGCATTCAAATGAATTTATGCAATCCTTGCTATGGAGCAGATGCAAGGATTGTCCACTGTATGTACATAAGATACAGTTCCAGAACTAGTATGACCAACTGAATTGTATAGATGTTGCCTCTTTCTGTTTGAGAAAACAAACAAATGGCCTCTTCACCTTTTATTATTTCTTTGCCACAAACTATATTTCTTTAACATTTTTAGGCTCTTGCATCAATGTGTCAGCCTGTGATATTTCAACAGTCCCAGCGGTGTAGTAAAGTATACACAACCCTCCCTGTAGTGAATCAAAGGCTGCAGTAATGCAAGTTGCAACTGCTTTCTTGTAGAAAAATTTATATCAGAGCTGGATTTCATCTTTATAACCCCAAATATCACCTTTACTCAGCTAAGCAGGCCTGATGTTGCAAGCCCCAATCCTTGAGGTTTAATTGCTCATTGCATTTCAGGGTAGGAAAAAAGGATCAACCTAGACTCTCTAAATAAAACATTAATGTCCTCCATATCTTCCCAAACCATAAGATCTTCTTGAGAGACCATGCAGCTGTGTGCCCCTTCCTCACCCCTTCCTTGGCAAGAAAGAGATGCACGATGGCAGCGGCTACCATTGAGCCTTGCTGTCACTGCCACTGAGATGCTGCCACTGGAGAATAAGGGGGCAGGTGGCCAGGTGAGATGGCAAGGTGGTGGGGGCGGTGAGGCAGAGGGTGGTAAGGAGGGATGGGGAGGAACCTTTCTTGGGGTGGTTGCTGTGGCGGCCACGTCGAGGAAGGCCTGGGGATGAGCCTCGTGGTGCTGCGTTTCCTCTTGAGGAAACCTAGAAGCATGGGGCTCATTTCCGTTCCTTGGAGGGGGCCACAACTCAGCTGAGTTGCAGCCCCACCAAGGAAGGGCAAAAGACAGTTGGCAAAAGTGCTCCCATGTGTTGTCTCCTGGGATACCAGATGGGAGGACTGAGGGAGAATGATGGGAAAGGCCTCCATATCCCCGCTGTGCCTGGGCACACCTGGGGCCTGGGAAACTTGAAACCCACAGAGGTTCCAGAACCTTTGTGGGTTTAAAGTGACGTGCGAACCCACCCAATGAGACTTAAGTTAGTAACTTGTTCTATTAGTCCATGTGGCGCCCTGTGCACTTTTACTCAGAAGTAAGTCCTGCCATGTCTAATGGGGGTTTACTCCCACCACGTATGTGTGCACAGACTGCAGCCCTAGTCACAACTAACTTTAGCTAGAGATTTGGGTCCCTGTTTTCAAAGAATCTGGCAGCAGTTAGCGTTGGTGGTGGGTGAACTTACCCTAAATGAATTCGTGATTTATTCAGAAAGTTATGAGTTCATCCATGTGGGCTCAGATGAGATGTGTATTTGCACAGCGCAATATCAAGGTGCCTCTTGGGAGTTGTAGTCTGGAATCACGTAGTGAGGAATGATGTCATGCATCACCATGTTTTGGCCTTTTTCTGATTGGTTGTTTTCACGTGGCTTCCTAATGTGTTTATCATGTGATGCTTACTCACCATCACAGTCACTGGTGTGAAGATGGACCCTCAGAGTCCTCCTCCTCCTCCTCCTCCTCCTCCCAGAGTCACAGGTGTGGCAGTGATGGCAACAAGGGAGCAACTAAGGAGACTGCTTCGAGTAAGGTTTTTGGGGGTCTAGATGGTAGGACAACTGAACATTTTTTGGGGGGGATCCATTTACTACTTTACTGTGCATGCTTTGAAACTCACAATCCCTTCTGAACTGAATATTGAATTCGCAATACATCCATCCAGGTTCACTACAAAGGTGAGCGTTTTGAATGGACAAGTTTCAACCAACAAGCCAACTAATTACATAAATTGGCAGCATCATTAATTAGCATCCTGAGCTTCTAGGAAATTATACGCCGGAAAGGATAATTTCTTGGAGGATGTTGATGGCTGACCCTCGCCTTACAAATGGGACAAGCCAAAAATAAAAACCAAGGCAAAATTGGCAGGTTTCTCTCGATGATGAAATGAGATGGAAAAATTCATTTCACAATATAAGGAGCTAGTATTGATGAGAAGCCAGGCTCACTTAACTTCCCATGCCTAAATGAACTTACTAAATTCCATTAGATCTGCTAGGAATTTTCATCTAGGTGAACAAAACAAAGGAGAAGAGAGGAGCTTAGAGCAAAGAGAAAAAGAAATGAGATATGGATTTTAATCACCTCTGAAAAAAGGAGCACACTTGGAAAAAGAAAATACTATTGTGTGTGTGTATCTATATCTATCTATCTATCTATCTATATACAAAGTGAAAAATCTTCAAGAGGGGAATTTAGATATTTGGGGCCAGTGTCACTTTACTTGTGGGACTTTTCTAAATTTCACCAAAATATATAGGTGAATGGCCTAGAAAAATACAGGAGAGAAAATGACTGCTCAGTCTGCTTGTGGTGGAGGGCAGGGATTAAGAGGGCAACATGAGACAGCATTACGAAGGAAGGGAGGAGTCCAGTGCGGCTGTGGGAACTAGCTTTTCTCCCAGGCCATAGGGCAGTCATCCCCAAACCTTAGTCCCCAGATGTCATTGAACTACAACTCCCATCATCCCAGACCATCGGCCATAGTGTCTGGACATAATGGGAGTTGTAGTCCACCAACATATGGGTACCCACAGATGGGGAAGACTGCCATAGGGACATTCAACTTGGTCTTCCACTGCCCTCTACCTCCTCTGACTTAGCTCCCAGGTTATGTCAAGCATTTGTGCTGAGGATATAAAGCTACAGTTTTTTCCACTAGCTTTTGCAGGCACTAAAAGTCGCTCTGCAAAGAAAATGTATGTTAATTATAGCATGCAGTAGACCAGAACAGCACTAAGTGTGCAGTACAGCTGACTGTGTGTTTAGGATATGAATTATGTATGTTCCAGATAGAACAATCAAATCCTTCTTTATGCATATAATGTGCAGTTGCCTTACCTTGTTCTTTTTTCTTTTCTTTCTTTTTTGACTTTTTAAATTCCAAGCAAATATTTTATATAAAGAAACAGAAAGAGCTAGCTGTTTATTAAATAAATAAATTTCAAAAGCCCAGTTTGAAAAATGTTCACAAAAAGCCCAGGTTTTTACTTTGGGAAATTTACTGAGCGACATTTGGGGTTTGAAAATGGGTTAAAGATGGTTCTCCCACCCAGGAAGAGGTAGGAGCCATGGACTGGTGGAAGATAATTGCCCCAAGGGAAGGAAAACTAAAGGCCAATTTTCACTTTCAATTGCGTACTTGGGTACATATGCTGGAGACTGGAACACACAATTATTCTTTTTCAAGTGTGAAAGTAGTACGTGTACGTGTGATAAATCTAGGGCATCTCTTAAAAAAGTACTCAAGAACTATGATCAGGAAACAATTGGACAATAAGCTTTTAAGCATTTTGAAAAGCACAAGTAGCAAGTATGGGAGGACGTCCATATGGTGCAGTACTTAAACATCCCCTGATGGCTGTTGTATACATGCACTGAAACTTACCCTGTCACTTCCTTCAGTGGGAAGTGTGTCTGAGCCTCCCTTACAGAGTTCTGACAACCCTGCTATTCTCCAGGACCCCACCATTGACCACTCATGTTTGAAGCATACATTGCTTTTAGCACATGGCTTTTGGGAGGTGGGGAGGAGCAAGACCAGTCTCAACAGAAGGCTCAGGTAGATCTTACACTAAATGACATGACACAGTGAGCCTGGCACAACACAATTTTGGATTTTGTTATGGATTTTTGTTTTGTTTTTGTTATGGATTTACCCAGTGCACATGTCCCAGAACTGAATGCAGAAATGGACATTGATTGTGGCCAGAAATCCATACATTTCAGGCTTGCAATACATTCCATTAAAGGGGGAAAAATGGATTCAGCAACATGTGCACATGTGTGTGGGGGAATTAAAAACACTGTATACATTTCTAAAATGCACACAAAAATGTTTTAGTCAATGGGGCATGCATCCATTAATGAGTCCATTTGTAAAATGTGCACAAAAATACAGACAGATTTCCCCCCATTTAAAGAGAAAAAATCTGCACAGAACCAGCATGGAATGAACATGGAGGTGGGGAAAAGGGCACTTCTTCATACATTGCATAGTTGAACAAGATGTAGTGCTGGCCATCAATTTGGAGGGCTTTAAAGGGGGGTTGGACAAATTCATGGAGGAGAAGGCTATCAGTGGCTACTAGTCTGGATTGGCTATATGCTACCTCCAGTATCAGCGGCATCATGCCTATGTACACCAGTTGCTGGGGAACATGGATGGGAGGGTGCTGTTGCACTCATGTCCTGCTTGTGGGATCCCGTGGGCAGCTGCTTGGCCACTGTGTGAACAGAATGCGGGACTAGATGGACCCTTGGTCTGATCCAGCAGGGCTCTTCCTATATTCTTATGTTCTTAGAAGGAGGAAGCCTGTAGACATTTACTTTACGAGTTCACCCATCCCTAAAATGCATGTCTGGGGTCACACAAGTGAGGCTCAGGGGCGGGGGAGGTGGTATCCCCCCATGTATAGCTGAGTGCACCAACAGAACAGAGTGTACTGTGGCATGGATTGCATCATGATTTTCCTTTCTTTTATTAGGACTTCTGAAAATGTGCAAGAAAGGTTAAACTATGTGCCAGGAATGACTAAATGTGGACAATTCATGTATTTCAAAGTCCTCAGAGATGGCATAATGGGATGTGGTGATACTTTCCCCCAGCAAGCAATGGACTCAAGTCATCATTATCATCATAAATTTTTTAGAGTACATGCAGTGAATAATTAAAGCAAATACCATCATTTTGACCCATACTGGCAAAACATTATTAAAACATACTTTTTCATTAAAATTCAATATATAAATGTGACTGCACCTGAGGTGTGCTCTTTTGTCATGTTACGCTGAGGCTCTTGCCGGACCTCCGGGTCCCCGGCGCTACATTTTTTTTTTACATAAAAATGGGCATAAACGACGTTAAAATGGCCACAATTGGCGTAACTGGTGCTATGTTCTTTACGTTAAAAACAGCATAAAATATGTTAGAACAACTACAATTTGCATGGCATATGCAAACTATGCAAATCACGGTTGTTCTAACGTATTTTACGCTATTTTTAACGTAAAGAACATAGCGCCGGAAACCGGAAGTTCCTTTCCCCGGCTCGGCTCCTGAGGACGCGAGCCAAGCCAGGGAACAGTAAGTCGAATGGAGTTTTTTTGGGGGGGTCGGGCCCAGCAAGTCCGCTGACCTTCCACCCCCCTATTGAGCTCCACACACAACCCTATCCCTAGGGAGAAGTATTTCCTATCTGTGCTTTCTAAGATCATTTTAACTGGAACGGCTAGTGATTGAACCTAGAACCATCTACGTGAAAAGCATGTACTCTTACCACTGGACCATGTTTGTTCTCAAAATGAATTTCATGGCATAATCCAGGATCTTATGATTCATAATAATTTGTAATTGGTCACTATTATATCTGACCATAACAAAGGTAGGCATTTCACTGAGATCCCATGCAAATTAATTCTGGTTCCTGTTTAAAAGAACTGTAAAAAGTCACAGCATTTTTAATAAGGAGTTCATACTGCTCCTACAATAAGAAATAAGTATTTATTTTCTCATGCTCCCTTTCTTTTCCTTTAGAACCCTGTGCCATAGGCATCAGCCACACAATATGCCGCTGAAATCAAAGCCCTTTTTCACACACAATTTCTCTGTTGGGTCCTTGCAAAACCATGCATTGCTGTTGTGTCACCCAGCTGACTGACAGCCACCCTATACTGAGATGCAAGATCCAGTTTTTAAAAATGGCAATATATTACTCTCTGGTGTCAGCAACTCCCAATTGATTTTTGGTTGTAAATTAAATGCCCTGATGATACTAGTAATATCGTGATTTATCACTGGAGTCAGGTGAGGTTTTTGTAAAGCAAGGCATGCACACAACAACTCCCCAACATTCCTAAGGGTCACATATGGAGTGCAAATGTTCCATAATTTCAGGAAAGCCAAAGGACAAGGTTTATCCAACCGAGAGTTTCAAGGAAATGAAGTTTTGAAAGCAGAGGCCATCAATAATGTGTGAAGAAACAGCAAACTCCTGTAGCTAACTTGACTTCATATATTAAATATAATATAAGAGTGGCAACAACTGAAGCAGGGATTGTGTTTTGTTTCAAAAGTGACAGATAATAAGGCTCAAGGCTGCCTGGAGCTCACATCCTCTCCTCTGGAAGTCTTCCTCTCTAATCCTGGATGTGTAGGAGCTGAGCTGATTGTGATAATTCAGCCATATGGCAAATGTCCAAAGTCAACTGCACATGCCCAAAGGCACACTTCTTTATGACTACTTTATTATACACCTTCCAGAATTGAACTTCAGCATTAAGCTCATTTACACTTTGTGTGAAAGCAGAAGGGAACTGAAAATATTTGTAAAGGCCAACAGATCAGTATTTGTGGACCAGTTCCTATTGTATCTTCAATATGTTTACATAGTTGCATTTGCACTGTGAGTATCATCACCAAAAAATACTTAATTACAGGATGGAGAATATCACAATAAGAACCAGCCCTGACCCTAAGATCATCTTCAGAGGTTGTCCTTTGGCTGCCTCAAACAAATGAAATGAGAAGGGTGGCTACAAATAAGAGGGATTTTCATTTGTAGCACCCCATTTGTTGTGAACTGACCAGAGAGCTTCAGCAGCTATTAGAAATGTAATAAATGAACCAACAAACCTTGGTGACCCATAATGAATACTTTAAAAGCAATGAGCATTATAACCTGAGTTCTTTTCCAACTTAAGTTTTAATCAGGCAGGAAAATAAAGCCTTCCTCTTACTGACCAACTCTCTGGCTGAGAGGGAGGGAGATCAGGATATCTCTCTCTCTTTCTCTCTCTTCTTTGTCTCTTTTCTTTCTTTGTCTCTGTCCATCCTCTCACCCCTTTGCACCTGGAATGTGGAGAATTGTAATTTGCCCAGGTCCCTGACAACATCATGGAGCTGGAACTGTTGCAGGCTGATTCCAATTAAGATGGCATAGTCAGCAAGCCCTTCCTGGATACTTTGAAAAACCATAAACACTGTTCACTGCTTGAGAATACAGCATGGGGACCATGCATGGTGGCTCCCTTTTAGGAGAATTCATCTACAATGTAAGATTAGCATTTCCCCATAAGTGAAGAAGCTATTCCGTAGTAGCTTCCCCAAGACCGGCTAGGGAGTTCTTGGCTGAGCTGAGGATTGAACTGGAGCCTTCTCTTCCATTGCTCATGCTTCTATCCAGTGCATTAGACTACATTGCCTCAAGATACACAATACACATGCAAAATTCATGGTGAAGGGGGTAAAGCATAGACTCAGCTTATAAGGTAAAGGCTAGACCACAGCCAGAATGGATGTACAACAACACATTTCAGGCACAGTGCTCCCAACACTTAAAGCACGAAATTAGAAGTATTTGAAGTTTTCGGTTGGCATAAGCACAATTTAGTTAGACTGAACTGTTAGTCAGAGTTCATTACTAGTGCTTACCCTTATTAAGGGTGGCAAAAATAAATACTCACAATTGGTTTTCTTTCTGTCTTGTATTTCTGTGCAGGTATGGGCAGGTAGATAAAACTGCCTGAAATAGAATCTTGTTTCCTTTCTTAACCAGGCTCTAGTATTAAGCACAGCTGAACCAAGCATGGTTTTACAATAATGTAAATGAGACCATATGACCTTGGAATTAAATTCCATGTTCTGTGACAAACTGCAAATGGTCAGGCTATCCATTGCTTATACAGACTGACAGAAAATACACAGCAGGGAGTTGGTTTTGGTTGAGAAACTGTGTTAATATATACCTCTTTCTTCTGTTGCTCCCTCATTTGGACATCTGTGCAATACAATCATATGTTGTTCAAATTAACATTGCTGGAAATTAAATTATGAAAGGCAGATCAACAATTGAACTAGCAGCAGCAAGTAACCTACATCTTATTAACATATGCCATAGGTGGCACACACACACACACACACACACACACTGTGTGTGTGTATTATATTAACTGTAAGTGTACTAAGTACCTCCACCTGAGCCTCTCCATCCCCAAAGTCCACCCCTCCCATTCTGTGGGAGGTTTCTTTTTGTTCCTCCAACTCCCCTGAATGTTGTAAAAAAAAGAAAGAAAAGACTGGGTTGAAGCTCTGTCCTTCTTATGCAACACACCACATGCCATCAGCGCTCTATCCTCCAAAGCAGGGGTGCTGCACAACCTCAGGCTTGGGGACCAAATCTGGTCCTCCGGGTTTACTAATCTGGCCTGCCAGAGCTCCCAATTGGTCTAAAACCAGGGAGGCTGGTGACCCCTATATCAGTGGGGGTCCTTATCCATTGTAGCTTTTCTTCTGAGCTTTATAGGAGCTATCCATGGTGCGTCACGGCAGCGAACCTATTTGGGGGATGGAATTCAGCACCATGGATAGCACCTATAAAGCTCAGAATAAAAGCTGCAATGGATAAGGAGCCCCACTGACATAGGAGTCACTGGCCTTCCCTGGCTAAACCGCTTCCCCTGGCTCCAACCCTTCCCCAAGGACACCCTGTCATTTGGTGGTTTCCCAGCTTTTGTGCAGTTTCCCATTTTAGAAGATTAAAATGCCTCTCCTAAGGCTTAGTTTTAGGCAAGTAGCTAGCATTTTTGTACTTTGGCTCCATCCTTTTTGCCTTTGGCCCTGCCTACCACTGGAATGCAGGCCCTGAGAGCTTCACCAAAATGGAATTCAACCTTTGATCTGAAAGAGGATCTACACCCTGCTCCAAAGGGAACGTCATCTGGCAAACTGGCAAAGGCTGCCCCACCCATTGGGGAAGTTAGGAATGTTCTTGGGGGGATGTTCTTGTGTTGTGTGTATGTGTGTAATGTTTAGTCCAATTTGTATTATCTTTTCTATGGATTACTCAGATACTTATATTTTGAAATTAGTAGCAGGGTCTATCCAGATGGCAGTTGCTCACGCCATGGTTTGCCAATCTTGCACATGATGAGGAATCTCCAGGATACCTCAGTACATATTGGTCCAGTGATTCTCCATTGATCATCCAGATCAAAAAGGGAGCTGCACAGGCTGAGATGCCCTGCAGATCTGGTCAGTGGGATACAGAAGCACTGAAATGACAATGCTCTGATGAGGATCATCCAGAAGGGCCTATAAATATCCCAATCTGTGTAACAGACTGTGGGTTGGATCCAGGATCTGCCTTCTATGAGAGGAAGGACTCTGCTTGTGGAAGGTCCCTTCACCTGATTTTGGGGGATCACCCCTCCCCCTACACCACAGGGTCTCCTGACTCTCTGTGTAGCATTTCCTAGTGCCCGGAGGAGCTGCTGCGGGGAGGAGGGGGCAGGGAAGTCCACTTCCATCAGTGCAGTTGATCCAGCATAAATCTGGACCCAACCCTGGGTGTGTGTTGCATGTACGCAACAGGTAGATTTCATAGATCATAGAGTTGGAAGGAGCCTACAAGGCTATCGAGTCCAACTGCCTGCTCAATGCAGGAAACTAGAGGAGGAGTCTCCCATCCAAGTAATAACCAGGCTTGACCCTGCTTAGCTTTCCACACTCAGACAACGCTGAGCCAGCATAAGCCACAGGCCTGTATCCAAACTAGTTGCCCCTACCTCCTGGTGGTCAGTGATGTGATTTCTTTTTTCTCTTCTATCATATCATATGTTATGCAGGATTTATTAGTCAGAAATAGTGCAAGACAATCAAATTAGGTCCAGGATGCTCCAGCTGTCAGAAAACCAACCAGCTGTGATTGATTAATAGCAGAATCCATCTTTTAGTGATGGGAAAACACCCCTCACCCAGCTGTAGTCATTTAATATGTTTCTGTCAGCAAAACCTGCTCGGCTGACAATCTTTATGGAACAGCCATCTGTTTCCAAGGATTAAAAATACTTTATCAAAATATTTATGACACGTTTCTCCTGAAAGATGATATCTTCTCCTTTTCAATAGATTAATGTCTATGGGGTAACTGCAAAAGCTAAGTATACACAGGGAAAATAAAGTATAAGATTTATCTAATTCACCAGCAAGTGACATAGCCCGTAGCCCAAGTCCATTTATAACTGTCATCGGGGATATTAAACTAACATCAACACAACCAGAGCTGCTGTCATTTTAATAACAGATTTAAAGATCATGTTAAATAAAGAATAAGTAGAATTTAAAATGGTTAATTTGAGATTGCAGCTTCCCCATCCCCAATCCCTCTGATGTCACAACACATTGCTGGTCTTTCTTGAGTACAAAAAAAATAAAAATGTCCACAGTGTTTAAAAGAGAATTAGAGGCCACTAGAACAAACTCAGCTATTCAGAAGAGGCAATTGTTACACTATTATTTTAGAAGTTACTCATTATATTTTCAGTCATAGAATTATACATCCAGTTTACAAATCCCTGCACTGAGGGTTCCATAATATGTAACTTTTTGGTGTGTGTTTCTCCCATATAGAAGAAAATAGCCCATGATTATCTAAAACCAAACAATAATTAATTGTATATTTTTGACCAATCAGATCCATGGAAATTTTAGTCAAGGCAGATTTTCCTTAAAATGAACATTTCTTGCCAGCTCGGTTTTGGGGAGTGCACCATCTGGGTGAGTAATTGTTCAGATAGAGTTATGATAGGTCACCATGTCCAGGCCGTCATGAGTTGAAATGAATTTTGCTTATCTGACCAACTTCTCTACACAAACCCTTCTGGATTCTCATTTGAAACTACACTAATAGTGTGTGAGTCAACTGCTGTGGGATCTTTCACCTTCCAGCAGAACTGGACATTCTGTTGGGACTCATAGGCTGGTGAAGGAAATTGGTATGATCTGGGACTAGTTTTGCCAGCAATTTTGTCTGAAATGAAATTTTCAGTGTGTTTGAATGGGAAAAGTGCACATTTTTCAAAAGTGTGCACTTTCAATCCCATTAACTAAAGTGTAAAAATGCATTTTTTTAAAAAAATGCACATCTCAAAATGCACACACACACACACACACATTTTTAAAGGTGATGGCAAGCTCAGGAATGTGCGAACATTTTCCCAAAAAATGTGCTCCCATTCATATTTGGGGTTGCAAACAGGGCATGTTGAAATGATTTGTACACCCCTATGAGATGACATTAGCAGCCTGCACCCATGCCAAGGCGACCACAATTGGTCATTTGCTTGGTGCTGGATGCAACACGCACACATCCCCTGCCATCCTTCTCTACAATGTTTAGAAGGCAGATTGGGGGCTTTGTATATATTTGGTGGCCGGGTAGGATGCTGAACAAGAACAATCCAGTTTGTGTGGGGGGAAGTGGGTGTGCATTTCTGGACACTACAACTAGTTCTGTTGGAACAAGGAGTGCAAAATGCAGTAGTTTCTTTCTTATAATAAATACTCCTATTTTCAGGGCAAAATCATGGGAAGAAAGATTAGACTATTGGTTCTTGACTAACCATCTGATACATTGTGGCAGGTCTTGAGATACTTGGCCAAACAAATTTATCTTGATATCTTTGGCCAATCATATTAGCCAAATAGACTGATATTTAGGAGAATCTGCAAAGTGCAACAGTCAGGTTGGGGAACAGGTTTTTTTTTTTTTTTTTTTTTTTTTTTTTGCAATCTTCCCTTATTTTTTCCAATAAATGAAACGTAATATTACTGTTGAGGGCAATTATTCTCCTTGAAAAATTGTTTGAGGTCTCTTGAGATGGCAGCTGTTTGTTGAATTCCCTGGAATGTTTTTATCATCTTGTATGACAAATCAATTAAATATGAATAAATCCCACTGGCCAAGCAAGTAGCATAAAAAATGCCTTAAGAGAAGCATACAATTAATTTTGACCATTGATTGCTTGACTTCTGCCTTGCTGGGCTGACACAGGGGTATTCTTTGGAGGAGAGTTTATAGATTAATCAATACATTTTAAAAGTGTTATTCTAAGGTCAGTATATTCATTTGCAATTTAGTGCTTTGACTTTTTTTTTTTTTTACAGTCAAAGGTTGTGTCAGAGAGATGAGGTTACAGTGATTCCTCTGTGACTCTGTTAACTTAATCAGAGATACAACGGGAAGGAATTTTATCCCAAAGGAAAGATATATTTAGAAATGTGCTAAAGATGCAGAAGCTGAGATTTTCAAAGGAGCATACGTCAAGGATTAGGTAATGCAGTTTTTCCTATACTACTTTGACATTTCAATTACGTGCAATATCAACACTAAACTTCATTTGTCTTTACAGACTTTCAGATTGACAGTTTGCACCCCATTCTTAGATTCATAGATCATAGAGTTGGGAGGGGCCTACAAGGCCATCGAGTCCAACCCCCTGCTCAATGCAGGAAACTAGAGGAGGGGTCTCCCATCCAAGTAATAACTAGGCCTGACCCTGCTTAGCTTTCTACGCTCAGACAAGCTGAGCCAGCGTAAGCCACAGGCCTGTATCTTCTCAGTCTATCTATGCTGATATGCACCCCGGCATCGCCCAGG
The DNA here is from genome assembly GCA_021292165.1 of Shinisaurus crocodilurus. Classification (NCBI taxonomy): domain Eukaryota; kingdom Metazoa; phylum Chordata; class Lepidosauria; order Squamata; family Shinisauridae; genus Shinisaurus; species Shinisaurus crocodilurus. Next base: position 77,022 of record JAHFWL010000100.1, on the reverse strand, counting down.
GTGGCCGGGTGACCGGCCAGATGGGCAATTAATAAATATAATAAATAAATAATAAATAAATGCAAGATCCCAGTTCCCAAGATTCAATCATATTCTAATGTGGCTAAAGCCCTGTTTCAGGCATGTGAGGAAAGGAGAGTGTGTGCATATTTGCTGGCCCTCCTGCCCCAACTATCATATCCCCATTGCCATGTTGGAGGGCAAAGGTGTAAAGGAGGGCAGCTACTCTAACTTATGGGTAGGCTACCCACATGATTGTGCAGAGTTCAAAAAATGCTCAGGGAGCCTACAGATGTAGAACAGGATCTCCGCAGCAACCCTACGTGTGGTGGGGCCAAGCAACAGGGATATGACAAAGGAAGTGGATCATATCTCCGTTGTCCGTTCATGTAATTCTTATAATAATCTAATTCTAATCGTGGCTAGAAGATCTGAACATGGCTTAAGAAAATCCAGAATGGACATACAGGATATCAGGTAGGAGACAGAACATGTGGAGTCTGAAGGAGGGGCATGGTCAGCAGTTGTGCCTGAGGGCACACTATTCCTGTTTTCTCCTTTGTCAGTTCGGGGAGAGCCTCATGAACACATGGGGTGGGCATGACTGAACAAACCTTCAGCATCTGGAGGTGGAGAAATGATGTCCCCGTTGCTTAGCTTCACACAGAATGGGTCTCCCCAAGTGCATCCCTTTATCTCAGGTATGTTGATGACTACCATTTACTCCTGTGGGTGGGGGAAATAATGTGCTCCACTTGAGAAACACTGTTACGGTGAAGCAAAACCTACCTTCCACCCCCAATGGTTGGTGGTCTAGCCCTGATTGATAAGGATCCCTCCGGGAAATGATATGTTTTTCTTGGCTCAGAAAGACACCGCACATCCCAGAAGGCTTTGCAGTACACAAGCTCTCCCTGTACGCACACTGGCCATCATGTTGATGAGCATTTTGCTAGTATTTCATAACAGACAATGAGGTATTCTCTTCTGGTTGGTAGATTTAGAATAATACAGGCAGTCCCCAGGTTACGAACGAGGTCCGTTCTTCAGAATGTCTTTAAGTCGAATTTGTATGTAAGTCAGAACAGCATAGCGTTCTATACGTTAAAATCGGCATTTATGCAAATTGCATAAATTACGCAGATTATGTAGTATACTACGCTACATACTGTACGTAAATGACGTAGCACCAGGGAACCCATAAGTCCGTTCTTAAGTATGGATTGTCTGTAAGTTGGACATTCTTAACTTGGAGACTCTGCCTGTATTATCTATGAACAACAACGTTGCAAGCTCCACCACCTAAACATACCAGTCAATTCAAATGACTTCATATCTATATGCTCAGATTGTGCCCTCTAAATAGCAATACAAGTAAATCTGAAGTGCATATAATATGGCCTGCATTCTCTCATGATTGTACACTACTTATGACCTTAATAGCTGATTGGTTTCACCAAGATATTTGATGCACTGTGTTAGGCTACTACATTCTGTCATTACCACTACTCAATATATTTTCAATATCTTACCTTCTAAAGTTTTGATTTACATTTGTAGTAGACAGGATCCTTATTGTTCTGATGGGGCATCTTCCTGATGAGGCAATTCATGTCAGGGAGCTAATCCTGGCTTGAGTAAAGGAACACAACAGGGTTGTTAATTAAGATGAGAAACATAATTTCATAGGCTTTCAGTATATGACGTGAAGAATACTCATGACTGAGAAAAACAGATAAGGAATTGTTTTAGTTATATGGACATAGAGGCAGGATTTATGATAACATTTTATCTGCAATTAGAGACTAATTATGGACTAAAGAGATTACTTGAAACCATTACAAGATTTTATCAACAGTTGTAAAAAAACCTGTTAAAATTTGTTTCACATATAACACTAATTCTACTTTTGATTTAAATCTGCAGTGTAAGCCAGTATGTTCCGAATTGTTTGAGTATTGCAATACAAAAGACTTGCCATTAACAACAACAGAACCAATTAAAACCAGTTGAATGGCCTTTTGAGTAGTTTTCTAGTTAGGAAAAGATACCCCATGACATGTAAGCATGTTTACCAATATTATAAGGCATGCCAATAAACCTTTAGGACATGTATTAGAAACCTGTCATCCAAGAATCGGTTAGCAAATTAAATCAAAACATGAAATTCTGCTTTTTTGGCCTCTTCTTGATGTCATTATCCCCTTGGAGTTGCCTAAACAAAATGCTATTGTGACAGTACAAACCACAATGAACAGAATATCCTCATAAGCATCTAGGCTCAGCATCTCTTATGCCTAGGGATGTGTGAGGAATCTTCATCGGGGGTGTGTGTGTCAAAATCCGGTGGACTGGACTGGCTCAGCCTCCCGGATTCCAGCCCGTCTACCCAGTGCTGGCACTGACTTGCTCCAACATGAGTTGAGCCAGCAAGCAGTCTTCTGCTTTTAAAGCAGGCTGTGATTTGCATATTTTTTTAAAGGCAGAGAAATTTGCGCAAAATACAGCCACAGTTTGTGTAATTTGTGCAAAATACAGCTGAAATTTGCATAAATATGGCTGCAAATTGCAGCCGTATTTTGTGCAAATTCAGGCCATGTTTTAAACAAATCTCCCTGTCTTTAAAAGCAACAACCTCAAATTGTGGCTCACTTTAAAAGCAGAAGTCGCCAAAAAAAGCCCTGACTCGGCCCGCGTTCAGCTCTCAAGTCAGCGAGGTGTACCGAAGTCCGCTGAGCACAAGTGGGTTGAGTTCTTCAGTGTCACCCATTCCTACCGATGCCTCATTGAATCCCCACCCCTATAACTACCAGCTATTCAAAGTTCCTTTGTCTGCCCATTTCCTTTGTGTCTTTATGGCCTCTGTGTTGTTTCACTTCTCCATGCCTTTTCCGAGGCTCCTCCCTTCTTCAACTCCATCTTTTCACCGTCCATTTCTTTCCTCGGGTTCCAGCTTTACAGGCCACTACCTATTTCCTTTTGCCATTTCCCCCCCCCCCGGCCACTTTCTCATTTGACAAACCTCCGTGGCACCCCCTGTCTCCCTTTACCTGGAGCAGTTACCACCACCTACACGCTGGCCCCATCATGAGCACTGAAAGTTTTATTTGGGGTAATTTGTCAAATTAGTCTAATCTTTGACATAATTGTCTATCTCCTCTGCTCTGTTTCTTCATGCTTTATTGTCCACCTGCCACCCTTTCAAGTTTGTCTTCCTAAGCGGTGGCGGAGTGGAGCCAGGGCTCACAGGTTGAAGCTCCAGGACTTTTTGATTAGCAGGTCAATGACATCATCTGCTACCCACCTCCCGTTTCAGTTTTCCCTGTTCACTCTGAGCTTAGCTGCAATCCTCACAGCCTCTGGGGAGGAAATGGATTTTCCCAGAAACGATATATTGTTTTGAGCTATCCCTGTCATAATGCAAAGGATTTGTGGTGCTCTGATCTTGAATGGGCAATTAAGACCCATTTGCTTTATGAAAGGCCTGCTCCTGGTGGAGATGGAAACTGCTAAAACCTGATAAAATGTATCAAGCTTGTTGATATGGATCACCACACCTGCTTGCATTTGATTTGGGGGTTCTCCTTTGGGTGTGACTATGGGCACTGTCATTGTCATGATGAGCACCTGCACTTCAAAATGTACCACTATAGCACCGTTCCTACGGACCAAATTAGATATGAAGTTAAATGCATCTTTACATTCAATGTGCAAAGTGCATATTATTATTTTAAAAAGAAAATGCAGATAGCATCTTCTGGGGTTTTTGTTTATAATAATTGGAATCACAGCAGGTAGGAATAAAGAATTTAACCCTTTTCTCCCCTGTTAAGGTCCTGACAAACATCATTCTTTGGAAGCTACTAGTTGCATTGGGAGGAATCCACCCACTGGCACTTGCTTGTTGACTATTTTAGCTTTTGGCAGCTCTTGATATTGCTGACAGAGATCAGGAGCTGCTTTCTGAATCTGTCATCTTGTTCAGTGACCAGTCAAATGCATTTATGCAACTAACATACCGGATTGTTAGGTAGGACATAAGCCACTACATCTGTTACAGCATCTGTTGAAGAATAAACTTCTCTTTGTCCTTTACCAGGTTAAAGCTCCAAGCCTATATACACTTACCTGGGAGTAAGTCCCACTAAACTCAGTGGGGCTTACTTCTGAGTAATCACATATAGGATTGCACTGCACTGTAAGTGGTTTCGTAAGACTGGGATGGTGTTAATATGTGGCAACACTCTGTACTGTTTTTCTCCATTGTTTTAATATTTGTATTTTTTAAATGTAGTGTACACTGGCCAGAGAACCTCGGTTATTGGGTGTTTTAAAAGTATAGTAAATAAATAAATAAGCAATGAAAGCAAACAAAAGGTATACCTGTGGTCAACAATGCTACCTAGAAAGGGTCTATGATATTCATCAAGTAGTATGATCATGCCTTCATATGCACAAAAAAGGGGGGGAAATATGGTTCAGCTGGAGAAAGTACAAAAAAGGGCAACCAAAATGATCAGAGGATGGACCAGCTTTCTTACAAACAAAGTTTTAAGAAATTGAAGGATGGGTGTTTTGTTTTGTTTTTCAGTTTAGAAAAAGATGGCTTAAGGCAGAACATAACAGTAGTTTATAAAAAGCTGTGAGATAGTGTGTGGGAGTTAATAAAGACATTATTCTTCTTGTGTCCAACAAGTTTTCTTCTTACAGGTGCTTTGAATTGAATCAGATTTGACAGATTCTTGGAAAATTAATAAAATGAACCATCCAGTGGAGAGTGTGCAAAGAAAGTGAAGAAAGGGCATCACATGTAGTGATGCTTACGAATCGGGGTGGGGGGCTGCCTGTCCGCCGCCTCGACTCTCCATGGCGGCGGGCCCCCCGCCTTGATCTTCAGAGTGGCGCGGAGCCACTCTGCTGCCAGCACTGGTCCCGTCACATCACATCTGGCCCCGGAGGTGATGCGACAGGACCCTGCGCAGGCACAATATGTGGCACGGGGGTCCAGCACGCCTGTGCAGGGTCCTGTTGCGTCATTTCCGGTGCAGGATGTGACGTGATGGGACCAGTGCGGGAGGCGCAGGCGGCTCACCGCGGAGAGGCGAGCCGCCCCGAAGAAAACGTAAGACTGTGAGAGCCTCGCACGGGCGTGAGCGGGGCCGATTTCGGCCCGCTATGCCCGCGCGAGGCGAATCGGTCACCAGGGCTATGCTCCACACACATGTTTATGGAGCCAGTGTGGCGTAGTGGTTAGAGGGTCAGACTGGGACTCGGGAGATCCGGGTTCTAGTCCTCACTCGGCCATGAAGCTCACTGGGTGACTTTGGGCCAGTCACTGACTCTCAGCCTAACCTACCTCACAGGGTTGTTGTGAGCATAAAATGGAGAGGAGGAGGAAGATTATGTAAGCCACCTTAGGCTCCTTGGAGGAAAGGTGGGATATAAATATAATGAATGAATGAATGAATGAATGAATGAATGAATAAAATATGTCATAGCATAGGACTCAGAACCCCCTTGCTATCAGGAGATGAGTCTGACAATGAATAGGATGGGGAAAACTGTGTGTGCCCTAACCATCCCCTGAGAGAGCCTCAGAAGACATTGCCTTGCCAGAGACTCCCATGGGAGTGGAGTCCTAGGAGGCCGCACAGCCTCTCCCCCATCTCAGAAGTAGAACCCTCAGCAGAGTGAGAGGGCATCCCTTGGCTACCTCATCACATCCAGGGGAGGCAGCAGGCTCCCCAGCACCACTGGACAGTGATGGAATACAGCCTGTCACCTTTAAGCCTCAACAGTTTCCTTGGAGTGGGGGATAAGCGAGAGATATGCATGCCAAACTGACAGCAGGGCTACTTAAACTTTCAGCTGGCTCCAGACTATTGCTGAAGTGACATTCCAGGCTTGCTGCCTTATATCTAGCCTGAGTGTAACCAGATCTACAGTGAGCTGACTACAGTCCTGCTTTTGGCCAATAATCCAACCAATAACATAACAAATGACATTGCTTAAAACAGAAAATAATTTAGACAAATTTAAAAGCAGCAGCAGCAACAATAATTTTAAAAGCAGAAGATAAATAGCAGAGAAGGTAGCATTTAGGCCTTGCTTTACACTGCTTCCTTTTGTGCTCTCCTTTACCACAGCATGAGGGTCCCTTAGCTCCAGCTAACCAGAGTGGGGAGGGGCCAGTCTATCTTCCCCTGCAGAAGGTATGTATTGGAGAGGGGAGGTAGTAGGGTTACTCAGAAAGCTCTGAGGAGCTCACCTCAGGCAGCATTGACCCATGCATATCTGTTCTACTCACACCTATCCTAATTTCAGGTAAGGCTGGTGACTCCTATTTTGATGGGGCTCCTAATCCATTGCAACTTTTATTCTGAGCTTTATAAGAACTATCCATGGTGCTGAACTCCATCCCCCAAATAGTTTCACCAGCATGGAGCACCATAGATATCTATAAAGCTATCTTGATATAACTATAAAGCAATCTTGAATGATACAGCTATGAAGCTCCAAATAAAAGCTGCAATGGATTAGGAGGAGCCCCACTGAAATAGGAGTCACCAGCCTCCACTGCCTAATTTATCTCGAGGGGTGCCAAGCTCCCCCTTCTTATCTCTCTTGCTAAAAGCTTAGAATTTCCTACTCAACTTCCCTGGTTGCAGTGCCACAAGAGCACAACTGTTCACAGTTTACCTAGAGGCAGGAAAGAAATGAACCCCTCTTCTCATACCCTGCTGATGGTGCTACAGGTTCTGTTGGCGACTCCTTCAGGGGAAGATGTACCACACACACCCTTCTCCCAGGTGGGATGACAACTGCACTAGAGAAGAATAAGCCTGCTTCCACTCAAATTGTGAGACTTGCCAGAGCCATGCTACAAACTGCTACCATACCAAACCAGTTGCTACAAAAAAAAACTACTGTACCAAGCAAGCATGAATAATTCTCATTCATTTGTATGCAGGAGTGCAAAAGGTCTCATAACTTCATGGAGGAAACCGGAGGATTCCCATACATACATGAGAATTCTTGCATGTCTTGCAAAATTGACAAAGGCTGAATTAGTAGCAGTGGTAGTAGCAGTAGTAAATGACTAATAGTAAAGATTAGTCAAGTCAGGGTTGAGAACTTTCAGAGCAAAATCATGCTTATCTTAGACCACACAGCTAGCTGGATGATTTGACATACAAACCAGCCATCAGAAATGTAAATAAGATTTGACTCTTGCTCTTAAAAATAAATTTCATCATCCTTGGACTATCAGCTGGAAAGAAACCATGGAACTTTATTTCTATATATGACAACGGCAGCGAGATTATTGTATGCACAGAAGTGGAAATGTCCAGCTTTACCTTCAGTAGAAGAATGGATGGTGAAGATGATGGAATTGACGGAGATGGCTAAACTTATGATATTAATTAGAGAAAGGTCAACAATTATGTTTATGGCCGAGTGGAAACCTCTAACTGACTTTTCCCCCCAGAATTTAGGAAAAAAATGATGTGTATATTTGTATATTTGTGATGAATAAGAAGAAAAATTTGGGACAATGGGAAAAAAGAGATCTTTTTTTTGTAATTCTAGAGTAAGAGAAAGCATTGTTACTTATATCTGTTGTGGAGGAAATTGGAAGTCCTTTTTGTTGTTTTTCTTTGTGTGTGTGTGTGTGTGTGTGTATATATATATATATATATAATCTTCCCACCTCATGCCAGTTAAATATTCTTCTTCTGCAAATGACTTCCTCTGTCACAGCACTGCAGTGGAAGGAGATCAGAACTAAGGTTATAAGTTTTATTACCTTTCTACATCCTCTAATATTTAACTCATGAAAAGAGGGGGGAAAGGGTTCACTGTCCTAGATCAATGATGAGACTAATTCCATCTTTCAAAACACTAACAATTCTAAGGGAGTCAGAGTGAAGCGTGTCAGAAGAACCATGAGACTATACTAGTGTGAGTGGTTACTGAACCAACACCTTAAGGTTACATAGTTTGGGATACACAAGCATCCCACTTCTACCCTTGAAAATTCCCAAGCCTTTGCAATCAAATACTCAGCAAAAGCTCAGAGCCCACAAACACAATGGGCCCTCTGCTTTGCCTCCTGCTTCCACTGTTCCAAGCCTTACTTTGGGCTGTGGGAAGAAGGAAGGGGCAGCAGCGCTCCTTAGGCACCAGAGGAGTATCTTTCCCTGCTGGAGGTGGGACTGGAACTAAACTAATGCATGCCATTTCTACTGGAGGAAAGGCTCTCTGATCCCTTAAAGGGCCTTCTCCCTGGCAAAAATTGTGTGTGTAGTATTAGTTTCTCAGTGGAGATTCTGGTAGTGGTAGTCCCAGTCCCACCCCCAACAGGAAACACCCTCCACTGGACCCTGGGGAGTGCCTTTTATTTTTTTACATGCCCGAAGATACGTTTCAAGGCATTTGTGGAAGAGGTGGTAGCAGCAGCTCACAGGATCATGGTAAGTGTGGCCATGCTTGTCCTGTGCACCTTGATCCTGCTTGCAAATATCTGGCTAGGGGTGCATATAGGTCAGGGCTCTCCAACCTTGGGTCCCCATATGTTGCTGGCCTACAGCTCCCAGAATCCCTTGCCATTAGCCATGCTGGCTAGGTATGCTGGGAGCTGTAGGCCAGCAACATCTGGGGACCCAAGGTTGGAGAACCCTGATATAGGTGAATGCCCTTTTCCTTAAATGATTCTGACAATCTGAAAGCTGTTTATAGCATACTTCATACTTGAATACACTCCCCCCTTTTTCTAATATACTGCAAACTCAATGTTAAGGTGCCGCAGAATAATCGGTGTGTGATAAACTATAAATGATTACTACAATCTAGCAAGAGATCCCTGCTAAAGAGCACTTGCCAAGAAGAACAATTGATTTTTATGCTTCAAGCTTATTGACAATAAGATTTATAAAGGAATCGGATAGCTCCATATATAAATGTGGAAGTGCGGCTGCACTATGAACACACAAATTTATGTTGTGAATGTCACAGAAAATACATGAAATTATGATAGAATCTCTGAGGTTTGGGGATGGGTTCTTCTACCTTTCCTAGAAGAATTATGAGCACATAAATTGAGTGTAGATCATGTTCAAAAAATTATCTAAGGTAGGAATACTTATACTCTATCAGCAGATCCACAGCTCAGTTAACTCAAATAACTTAGATTTGTTCTTTTTCCAGTTTTCTACAAGTGAATGTTAAGAGGTAGATCTCCCCCCCCTTTTTGCTCCGTTCCTCTGGGAACATCAAGGGCCGTCATAAACATAAAGCCAATCCATATGCTGTCAGAGTGGCATTGTAGGAAACTTTCTAGACATTCAACTATCTAGTAAGAGTTGTAAGAGCATGAGGCCTGTGCTATTTTTAATAGAGTCAGAAACAGGGTTTGTGGTGCATTGTAATCTGATTGATGGTGGTGGTGGCAGGTGCTTGGTTTGCCCTGCTTTGCAATGTGTTGTTGGATTAGAAGACCTCCAGTCCCTTCCAGCTTAATGATGCTATGAGATTTGCATGTATTTGCACCTGTAGCATGGAGCAGCAGCAGAGTAGAAGAGCAAGAATCAAACAGAGAATTGGGTTTAAAAATGGCTACAGGACTATTGGTTACAGTTTACACAGTTTGGCATGGCATGGGGCAGGCAAGGATCTAGACAGTGGACAGCCCAATGGCTGACCAATGTAACCACCCTGCCTGCATCGTGGGGAGTGTTAGCAGGAGGAAAGTGAGATCAATGTGGGCTAATACTATGGGAAATTATCACAAACCTGAATTTATTGCAGGCATGCCAGCTCCCGAGCTAGGAGGGCCTTTTAAGCGACACCCCAGGCCCCTTAAGGGAATCCCCATTGAGTAACAGGGAACCCACTACCACTTACCCTGGATCATGTCCAATGCTTCCAGTGCTGCTGGAACTTTGTGACTATACTATAGGGCAGGGATGGGCAACTTGTGGCCCTCCAGATGTTTTGGCTTACAACTCCCATCAGCCCTAGTCAGCATAGCCAATGGTGAAGGATGATGGGAAGGATGAGATGCCAACACATCTGGAGGGCCATAAGTTGACCAACCCTGCTATAGAAAGGCATACTTAAACAAACCACAAAGAATATTGCTATGGGGAAGGCAAAACATCACATTTTTTTCAGAAAATTGTGCATTGTAAATAAAAAAAATTGGTGATGACAATGCCACCAGCGCATGATCCTAATTTCATCACAGCTATTTCAGATAGCTGAAACATCATTCTGTTTCAGACGCTTACGCACACACCACTCTCTCCAGTCTTGAAATGGGATCATCTTCTTCTCCTCTTGGCCATCATACCTGTTCAGTTGCAGTTTTCTGCTGTTTTCTGTGAAAGATTATTCAAACATCAGTCTTTTTTCATTGGTTTAATTCTCCATTTGCAGCCATGAAAAGACAATTGCTGTTAATGGACACATACAGCTGTTCATCCAGATAGATTTATACATTGGCTATCATATTGCAAGCTTGCCCTCAATAATCTAAGTAATTATATAACATTCTCTGAAGCTGAATAATGCTATGCCTGTAATTCTAATAAATTACTTACATTCTATTATGAAGGCTATAAGCCTGTGGACACTATTTACTCAATCAAGAAACACGGCTGGGAAATGTAATTACCTGAGGCACACTATGAGAGCCGAATTGAGGTTTCACTGGCCCATGGTGCTGCATATCATATTTACAGATATATTAAAAATCGACAAAATGTTGACTGATAGAGAATCACTCCTCTCTTCTGAGACAAGCAATTGACATAGCAATAGTAGAAATGAATTGGCAGCTTATATCTTTCTTTACCTTCCCTTTTTTATCTGCTTAGCAAAACAAAGACCAGTTGTGTGAACAATAAAAACCAATTACTGAGGACACAGAGCTGCGTAATTCTATCGTACATTTATTTGCCTATGCCCAAAGATGTTGAAAGCTTTTCTCTAGAGCGATGTGATTTATTCTCTACATCACACATAGGCAGACAAGGTCTGGCCTTACAAGTCAGTATGCCCATCGTTCAAGCAATTTTAGTTCCCCCCCCAACGCTCCCCACTCCCACCCCCCACACAAAAGGCCTATTGGATGTACAGAGCAGAACAGTCCTATTATGTCAATTTTCTCTGAATTGCTTTGCAAAATCTTGTCAGAGATGGATAGTAAAAATAAACTCTGGGGTCTAAGAACAAGCAGCAAAGTCATATCACTGTTATATCTTCTAAGCTTTCCCAATTTCAGCAGAAACGTTCTCGCTTTTGACAGCCTTTCTGGGAGGAATGGAGTTCACGGGTACAGTGTGTAGCCTTATTGCTGGTCACAATCAGACAAATGAGGGTTTTGGAACTTCCAAGCCCCGTTCTTCTAAAGATTTTTATCATCATTATTTTGTTTTACAATTCTGTTCCCAAATGGGTGCCTACAGGGCATTTACTAGCTCTAGCGAAAAATGTAAGCACAGTGCTATATCATGCCTATACTATCATAAAAAGCAGTAAGGACAAGTGTGTGCTCCCCCCCCCCCACACACACACACATGATGATACAAATATTGTTTTCTAATGTATTTTTGTGAACATGTGAATATGGTTAGTAGTGTGATAAGTAACATAGGAAGCAGGTATTTAAAAGAACAACAATGCTCAAATGATAGGAACAGATAAGTGAAACCTGCCAGAAAAGATGATAGATGATTGATTGATTGATAGATAGATAGATAGATAGATAGATGTGTGTGTGTATCAATCTGTTCCTAATTTGAGGGGTCGATTGGGCTGATCCTACTCAGGTAGTTTATTGAATGCACTTTACATTTCTGCAGTATTCATAGCCTTTGTAAAGGGATGGGGCAAAGTTCCACCAAAGAGAAGGTTTCAGCATAGTGGAGGTCTCAGATGTGCTGAAGGGATATTGTTTGGGCCATACTATAACCTGCATTTTCTCTTCCCTCCATCACACCTGCTCTGGGGGGGGGGGAGAAGATTTGCGAGGGGAGGGGAATGGAGGGTGAGACAAGAGTGGGGTTATCTTCACCCTCCAATCAGTGGCAAAGGGGTGATGTCCACCCTCCAATCACTGGCACAAGAGGTGGATCACTGAGGCAATATTTATGCTCAGCATCTCCAGACCCTCAGCCTCTTTCATTTGCAGCTCCCTCCCTCCGCTCCAGATAAGCAGTGTGGACTCCTCTGGTCGCCAGTTTTGTGGCCGAGTAGGAATTTTGACTCCCTGCCTCAGTTGGCTGAGGGCAGGGTGCGTGTTTCACCTACTGTACACTGTGGACTTTGGGGGGGGTTTGTTGTTTTAGGTACGGGTCTGATTAATTGGGCACATTTGGCGGTAAGTGCAGAGAATAGGCAGTGGGGTTAGGGTTTCGGTGAGCATCCCATGGCACCTTTGAAGGTGATTGGCATTAACCCAAGGCTGCCTATTGTTGATGTCATGCAGCTCAGTCTGTGGGAGATAGGGCCGCCTTTGGGGTCTACCCTTCTCACCCACATCGTTTGTCTTGCATCGCCGTGGGGCGGTGACACTGGGAAGATCCCCCAGCACCAAGTGGTGAGGAATTGGAGGGTGGCGAGTCACTGCACCACCACTCTGGTTTGGGATGTTTTCGCCCTTATATGCTCCACTGGCCATTTTAGTTAACCCTGCACTTCTCCCTTCACAGATCTTTGATTAATAAATGTGGCCCTGATTTGAAACTATATTTTATGGCTCTCGACTCTTCATTTCCCCACTTACACTCACAAATATTTCCCAAGATGGTTAGCATGCCAAAAGGCTTAGCCACACTAAGCCAAGCAGCACATGTCTAGGCTGGTTTGCAGAATATGTCTCAATGATGCAGCCCAATGAGTCCACCCTGGAGTTGGCTGGGATGGAATCGATTCCTGCAACAACAACAAAAAAGTTGGAGCAGAACTTCCTGGTTCCACTCATCTGCGCAGGGGCTGCAGCCTACATGACAGTAATTGATCCCTCCTCCCCTCCCCAGCCTTCACTTCACCCCCTTATATGTCTCTGGGTGTCAGCTTGCTATTTGCATATGCATGAGTTAATCATAATTATATAAAGTGTAATTATATAATCACAAGTATATAAATCATAAATAAATAATTATCTGGGACTGAAGCAATCAAGCTAATCAGTGATTCTCCAGTCTAGATGTCTTTATACACTGTGTAAACCCCACCGATGCTGTTTCTTTTTAAGTACACACTCTATATAGTAGCACTTTTCAGAGATTAACTGTGAAATACCACTCCAGCATTACCTTCTAAATACCTCACTACACTAACATCAGACTGGTTTAGTCTTAGCCAGAGCTTCAGCTGTTGGGTGGTATAGAAATGTAATAAATATATCCTGCTCAGGCATTCTTCTCCTGAGTGATGGAATGAATATACACAATGCATAGAGTTTAGAATTAGTTTGCTGCCTAAATAAGGGCCACCAAAAAAATAAATAAATTTGAGTACATTTCTGCAAGGTTGTTTTTTTTTTTAAATTGTCAGTAGCTGCAGTAGTAACTGCTCTAAAAAGGATCTGTGAAAAGGTAGGGGAGTTAATATCTCCCCTTTTCTGGACTACCTGCAGACTCGAGGAGAGTATTGAAAAAGTGGAGGACACTGAGAAGTGTCAGTTCAGCTCTTAAAACCAAGAGGATCACGTCACCAAGGGGGAGATATTGTCCTCCCCCTGCTTTTGGTGCTTTGCCTTTCCCCCTCCACAAGTGCTTCTGACTTGTGCTACTGGTACTGGGTTCCTCCTTTCTCTTACTGTTATTTCTCCCTGGTCCTTCACAACAGTGCATAACTTAGCTGACAGGCAACCTCGTCTTGTCAATCTTCATATCGGATGATGATGATGATGATGATGATGATGATGATGATGATGATGATGACGACCCCAAGTGTGCATTTTTGAGAGGAACCAAATAAATAAATAAAGGCCAGGGAACAAGAGATGGTCCTTCCAAAGTGCTGTTTCAGCACTGGTGGAAGGGCAGTCACTGGCAAGATCATAAAAAGCCAGCAGCATGGGCTTTCTTTGTTGCTCTTGCCGAGCAGCTCAGTAGTCTTTTTCAGAAACCCACAATAAAATCAGCCTGCAGGGTTCGGATGACGCAACAACATAGTGTGGGCAAGGACAACTCTCAAACAAGCCATGGGTTCTCAGGGTGGCCTGTTTTGTGAAAAATAAAAAGCCACCCTGCAGAAACTGTTTTGGGTTCAGACAACACTGTGGCTTACGCTGGCTCAGCTTGTCTGAGTGTGGAAAGCTAAGCAGGGTCAGGCCTGGTTATTACTTGGATGGGAGACCCCTCCTCTAGTTTCCTGCATTGAGCAGGGGGTTGGACTCGATAGCCTTGTAGGCGCCTTCCAACTCTATGATCTATGAAATCTATGAAACAACCCACCATGGCTGGTTACCCATGGTGGGTTGTTGTGTCATGTGAACCAGGTCATCTTCTCTCCGGAGATTATCACTACCATCTCTCTCTCTCTCTCTCTCTCTCTCTCTCTCTCTCTCTCTCTCTCACACACACACACACACACACACACAAGAATTTTAAAAGAGGAGGTGCTGATGATCTTAACTGAAGACCATCAGCATCCCACACACTCCCTCTCTCTTTCTCACACACTGAGAGCCAGAACCACTCCACAACACTTCACTCTCTTTCTATCTTGCACACAAATACCCCCACAGAGAGAGAGAGAGAGAGAGAGAGAGAGAGAGAGAGAGAGATCATTTGAGCTCCCAGATTGCTTTGTCCCTAAGCCAGCTCACTTGGCTTCTGTGCTGGGTGGAGAAAAAAGAGGCTTCTCTTTCTCTACGCTCAGCACAGAAATGCAGTGCAGAGAAATGCTAGGGGAGTAAGTAACAGAGTGATCTGTTTTTCCTGCCCAGCTTGGAAACCAAGTGATCTCTCTGTATCTGTTCTGGCAGATTACCTGGGCTCCAGCAGGAAAGGTGAGGGGGCACTGCTGAAAAAGGGTGTAGCCTGGGGAGGAGAGGCTGCAGGGTGGATAAGAACCCACCACAGCTCAGATTCAGATATTCACTCAGACATAATTCCCATTGAGTCCAATTTAGCACTCACTCCCAAGTCAGTATGCATAAGACTGTGGCAGTCCTATTCATTTGCATTGTCCCCACTTGCCCTCATTTAGATCATCATGAAGCATTGGCTCCTCAGTGTTGTGACATCATCCCATTCATTACATGAGCTGCTGGGATGACCCACATGCCCAATCCCAGAAGAACAAAGAATGGCTATGGGGAACCATGGCACCAATCAGTAAAAAAAATGTGAATAAATATTTGTACAATCTAAGTATACCAAACTAGAAAAATATTTCATGAACGTCACATGATCATAAGTGTGGTATTAGTGCAAGGATATCAGTATTATTCATCTGCAAAGCTTTGAGGGAAGTGGTATACTTTATGCTCATTTAATTTTTCCCTATATTCTTAAACAGGATTAAGGACATGAATGGTTAAAAGCCCTTTGTTGCAACGTGCATTACCCTTCCCTCACATAGATCACATTGTTCTTTGCTTCTATTCCCAAATATGTTATCAATATTGCTCTTAGATGTATCTTGAAGTATTTCGAACTGAATTCTCAGAAACAGTTTTTGATATATCAAAGTTTGGAAAATTCTGTCCTGCCAATGGGTATAAAGATCTCTTTGCTCATATTAATCCTGTTGCTCTAATTACTTACTCTAAATCGCCCTCAAGATTTTCTGTTCCTCCCTGGTGTTTGCACATGTCAAATGCTTGCAGAAAATTCTCAAGTGTCTCCTTAACAACATTTATCTGTACTCAGTCATTGCTAAACCAGGCGGCATAATATTTAGCTCTCCTAATCTCTCTCTCTCTCTCTCTCTCTCTCTCTCTTAATCTCACTTTTTTGGGCAAATGGGTCATAATATTATGGGAGCACAAGCTTATACAGTTCCAGCAGTTTTGTACAGTAGTACAGTTTTTCCCTTGATGTCAGCCATTGCTTTATATCTCCAGGCCATCTACTGGAATACTGAACCTGCGGGCTACTCTACATTATAGATATGCTCACATAGGCTTATAATATACAACACATCCCTCTGATGATAGAAAGCTAGCTCAAGAAACTCAACACAACCAACATTATTTAGTACGACTTCTTCTAAAGAGTGTCTATTGAAGCAGGGCAGATTTAACACATGTCTGATACCTGGTTAAAATTGCATTGATCCAGGAGCATATATGAATCAACCCACAATAGAGCTATATGTCTGCAGATACAGTTGCTGATAATCCTCTCTGACTGGGTCAAAAGGTCACTGTGGTTATTTTGGATGGGATTTTTTTTTTTTTAATGAAGAATCAAACTCATCAAACATATCATAACATAAATCATACCTCAGTTAGTTATTAAGATATAACAAATGCAAAAGTGACAAGAAAAAAAGGTATATTTCATGGGTTGTATCCAGAGTTTTTATTCCGCTGGCAGAAGTATCCCTGAGTGGAGTTCTGCTCTGAACACTCCCGCTAGCAGAAAGGGGGCGGTGCTGATTTTTGCCAATTCCTCCCCCCCCCCTTCTGCTCCTAGTGACCCTTCTTCCACTGCTCTGGAGGGTTATCCAATCTCCCAGAGCAGATTTTTTTGAAGGACATAAGGAACTTCAGGAAGAAGGGGGGTGGGGTTGATGAAGATTGCCTCATCCCCTGTTAAGCCAGCAGGAAAGCTCTGCTGGATCAATAACGTCCCACTACTGGAAGATCCCATCCAACCTTGGCAAGCTTTTGCTGGATCCAATCCCTGGTTATGAGACAGGAGGGGGTAACAACTCAGAATGCTGCTACAGCCTATCTTCCACAGATGGGAGACCTGACCTTATGGAGGCCCTGCTTCTTGATCAGGGCGATATTACATGGGAACCGGGCAGCAAGAGGCGAAATCTGCAGGGAGGGGGCTTCTGGGGTGTGTCCTTGGATAAATAAATAAACACCATCTTAAGAAGGTGGAACACAGGTGTCCAGTGAGATGTCATGCACATTTGCAATATGAGAGCGACAGGCAGTAGAGTTTGCTGGACCCAAGGTCTTTCTAATCTGAAATGCTTCCTTGTCTTGTTTCTTTGATGGGACTATAAACTCATTTAGATTGATTCTGTATTCTGACCCCAAGTCTGTTTGGATCTGTTAATGCGAAGACCAGAAACTGGACCTTGTTAAGGAACTGTGTTGTAACTTGTAACCCATTCTCTGCTGATTTATAGAACTGTAAATGCACAAAGCAAATGACTGTAATTACTGCAATAAAGGCTTTCCTGAAACCTGAGCCACAGTGTTGGGAAGTCAGGATATGACAGATAGATAGAGGATTTTGGAACTTATACAGATGTTATAGGCCTTGTTGTGCATGCCTGATGAGATCCTTAATATGGATATTGGGCAATATCTCAATAACAAAATAATAGTTATAAGATATATTACATAGATTTATAGATTCTAGAGTTGGAAGGGGCCTAACAAGGCCATCGAGTCCAACCCCCTGCTCAATGCAGGAAACTAGAGGAGGGTCTCCCATCCAAGTAATAACCAGGCCTGACCCTGCTTAGCTTTCTACACTCAGACAAGCTGAATTCACATGATATCTCTCACGTAAATTGTGTGTGTGTGTGTGTGTGTGTTTGTGTGTAAGTGTAATTAACATCTATTTGGGATGTCATCTCACTACTTGTATAAATGAAATTGTTCTGTAACACAAATTAATATTTTTCCATCCATAAGGGGGGACATCTGTCACACCCCTCCCCTCATAGGGCCCTCATGCTTGCCCTCCTTTTTCGGAGCTATGGGTGTGCTTACGTAAGGTTGGGGGTTTCTCTCTCTAACCCTTACCCTTACACCTCTCACATTGACCTTGGGATTTCTATTATCCCTACCTTATACTTCTTTGACCAAATATAAAGTACAGCTTCCCCCACAGGTTGCTTCAATGTGTAAGCCGCCTTGGGTTCCTTGAAGGAAAAAAGGTGGGGTATAAATATAATAAATAAATAAATAAATAAATAATTTAAAATACAACAGTTTCTTGAAGCAAGTTTCATACATAATTTTCAGTCAATATTATTTAATTTACTATCCTATTCTATTTGCAATCCACCCTCACCGTTCCCAAAATATTAATCCCTGCACTCACTAGCTAATCTCCTAACAAACCTAATCCAATCTCTCAACCATCTCTCTGTTCTGCCAAAGGCAGCAGTTCTTTTTAGGATCTAGAGACAATGAGCACACTTATGGGTGAAGGTTGAAAAGCTTTATTAGCAAACTACAGAAAAGAGATTAGATAAGCTATGACAACTGCAATGTATGATGCTTATGTCCCTTCTGTAGGGTTGTGCATGGAGCTCAATTGGGGTGTGGAAGCTTGGTGAACTCGCCGGGCTTGACTCCCCCCCAAGCTCCACTCGACTAATCTTTTCCCGGCGAGCCGAGCTGGAGAAAGGAACTTCCAGTTTCTGGTGCTATGTTTTTTTTACATAAAACTACGTTAAAACTGCCGCAATTTGTGTAACCAGCGCTACATTTTCTTACATTAAAAACAGCGTAAAATACGTTAGAACAACCGCGATTTGCATAGTTTGCATACTCCATGCAAATTGCAGTTGTTCTAACCATTAGAACAACCGCGCTTTGCATGGAGTATGCAAACTATGCAAATCTAACGTATTTTACGCTGTTTTAAACGTAAAAAACGTAGCGCTGGTTATGCCAATCACGGCCATTTTAACATAGTTTATGTTGTTTTTTATGTAAAAAACAGAGCGCTGGGGATCCGGAAGTCTGGCAAGTGCCTCAGCTCGGCTTGCGCGGCAGGGGTGCTCACCGAGCGCCCCATGAGCCAAGCGCCAGGCTCGGCACCCATCCCTATAAACTGCGAATATCCACGAGTCTCAGGGGGCTGAAGTGAGGCTGAAATCGGCCCCGCTCAGCCCCCCTGAGACTTGCACGCCTTACCTGCCCATCACCACTCCATGCCACGCCAGCAGCGTGGGGTCCAGTCGCATCATTTCCGGCTACCAGGAAGTGACGGGCCGGGACCCCGCGCTACGTTTTTAGTGCAAAAACTAGGGCAACCTAGCTTAAAACGGCCACGATTTGCTATTCACAGCTGGTTTAAACTGGGTTGCCCTGGTTTTTATGCTAAAAGCGTAGCACGGGGTCCCGTTGCGTCACTTCCTGGCAGCCGGAAGTGACATGACAGGACCCTGTGCTGCCAGCGAGGTGGATCAAGTGGCGTGGGGATTCGGGCCTTCGGGGGTGCTCGCCAAGAAAAGGCGAGAAAAGGTGAGCACCCCCCAAAGGAAGGATGAACACCCCTAACAGCCTTCCTTTCCTGCTGGAGGTAGTAGCACATTGTGTGGCTAGGTTGTTAATCCTGAAGGCCTGGGAGTCTTGACCTGGCACCAGACACAAGTAGAGCTTTCATAGAATCATAGAAAAGTAGAGTTGGAAGGGGCCTTCAAAGCCATCAAGTCCAACCCCCTGCTCAATGCAGGAATGAATCCAGCTCAGCATCCCTGACAGATGGCTGTCCAGCTGCACCTTGAATGCCTCCAGATTGGGAGAGCCCACCACCTCCCTAGGTAGTTGGTAACATTGTCTTATTGCTCTGACAGTCAGGAAATTTTTCCTGATGTTTAGGTGGAATCTGGGTTCTTGTAACTTGAGCCCATTATTCCGTGTCCTGCAAACTGGGATGATTGAGAAGAGATCCTGGCCTTTGCCTGGTCTTTGCCTGGTGCTAGACAGAACTGGGGCTCTGGCTGCCACCATCCTTCCTTCCCAAAGGCACTCTGGGAAGGAAGGGTGGTGGTGATTAGAATTCCGTCCCTGCTGCTGCGCTGCCAAAGATTCCGGCACAGTGAAAGAAAGAGGGAGGAATCAAGAGGTTGGCCACCCCACTATGGTAATCTTCCTCCCCTGAAGTAATTTCAGGAGTTGGATCCCAAATCCCAAATGGCACAGGAACAGATGCCCCCAGAAAATGGGGTGGTGAATTTGGGGTGCCTGGTTCTGTCCACCCCTAGATAGGACTGCAGCCTTAATGGCTCAAAAAATATGTACTAAGAAGAAAAAAGAAAAAGAATACATTACAGAAATCCAGGGGAGGCTGATGACTCCTATCACGGTGGGGCTCCTTTTTCATTACAGGTTTTTTGCAGCTTTTATTTGGAGCTTCATAGGAGCTATCCGTAGTGCTCCATGGTGGTGAACTTATTTTGGGGATGGAGTTCAGCACCATGGATAGTTCCTATGACGCTCCAAAGAAGACCTGCAAAACCTGCAATGGAAAAGGAGCCCCACCAAAATAAGATTCACCAGCCTCCCCTGAAGAAATCCAGTATTGTAATGCACTTCCAAAGAATGCAACAATATTTTTCTGTTGAGGAAACAGGAATAAGTAAGCAAGTGTGCTTAACTTCCCAATATAAAATAAAGGCAAATAGGGGATTTTCTGCTGAGCGGGAGAGAGGGAGAGAGAGAGAGAGAGAGAGAGAGAGAGAGAGAGGAATCTCTCACAAAAACTGCCAGGTTTGGCCTAGGAGGATTTTAAAAAGGAGACATGGTTTCATTTCTGCTAAATGCAAAGCCTAAAATAAATGGTAATGGGTGTTTAAAAATCTCTTCTGTGTGCAAAATTCATTTAATTTGTTCTGTAAACTCCAGTTTTCAACTACTTAGTACTGGGGGGTGGGGGGGAAATGAAGTATTTAACCTAAACTGCAGCACTAAGCGGGATACTTACCAGCTGTGCATTATGTCTTCTGATTGTTGTAGAATCTAAAATGAATCAGGCTAAAACGCATCACATCTGGACTTGGACAAACATTTGAGTTCTAGGATATGTGGCCATAATGTTTCAAAATTATGTTGACTTGGGGGGGGGGGGAGAAACAAAACTCCCGAATCCCTGAAAATATATCTGCGTTTTTATATTATTATTGTCGATATTTTTTGTTTTAGTGTTGCTTTGTTTTGTAAACTGCCCAGGGAGCCTTTTGGCTGATGCGTGGTGAATAAATATATTACATAAATAAATAAATAAAATTTGGACACCCTCATGCAGTTTATTTCAGTAAAATATTCCCAGTATAATAACCTCAGAATAAATGTTTCATGCCACTGCCTACTACATAGCTTCAAGGCCAGCTACACCCACCCACACAAGCTGGACAATGTGTTGCTCCAATGTGGCATTCATCTGCTCCTCTCTGCTCCAGTCTTCTGCTGTATCATACCTAGCTCCTTGCTTTCATTGGGCCTCTGCTGCTTTTTTCACCTTCTTCCAATCAGTTACCTGGATGGATCCCCCACCATAGGAACTGTGGCTCTATCTCTGGGCTACATACTCTAGCGCAGTCATTCTCCTCTGGTTTTGGCCACCTGAAGCCTCACCAGCCCCTGGCACCTTGACACTGAGGAGGGCTGTATCCAGTGTTAGTTTAGAATCATAGATAGAATCATAGAAAAGTAGAATTGGAAGGGGCCTACCAGGCCATCGAGTACAACCCCCTGCTCAATGCAGGAATCCAGGTCAAAGCATCCCTGACAGATGGCTGTCCAGCTGCACCTTGAATGCCTCCAGAGTGGGAGAGCCCACCACCTCCCTAGGTAGTTGGTTCCATTGTCTTATTGCTCTGACAGTCAGGAAATTTTTCCTGATGTTTAGGTGGAATCTGGCTTCCTGTAACTTGAGCCCATTATTCCGTGTCCTGCAAACTGGGATGATCGAGAAGAGATCCTGGCCCTCCTCTGTGTGACAACCCTTTAAGTACTGGAAGAGTGCGATCATAAACATGCCCAGTTCTTTCAGTCTCTCCTCATAGGGCCTTGTTTTCAGTCCCTTTATCATCCTTGTTACCCTCCTCTGAACCCTCTCCAGTTTGTCTACATGCTTCTTAAAGTGTGGCGCCCAGAACTGGACGCAGTACTCAAGATGAGGCCTAACCAGTGCTGAGTAAAGGGGAATTATCACTTCACGCGATTTGGAAGCTATACTTCTATTAATGCAGCCCAAAATAGCATTTGCCTTCTTTGCAGCCACATCGCACTGCTGGCTCATATTCAGTTTGTGATCTACCACAATTCCAAGATCCTTCTCACTTGTAGTATTGTTGAGCCAAGTGTCCCCAATTCTGTAACTCTGCATTTGGTTTCCTCTCCCTAGGTACAGCACTTGGCATTTATCCCTTGAGTTTAACTTGAGTTATATTCATTTCAATGGGTCTGCTTGAAGTAGGACTAACATTGGCTACAACCCTGAAAGACTGACATTTGGGCAAACGTCAAGATGTTTGGGTTTGAAGGTTGTAAGCTCCTCCATTGGGTGGCTAAACAGCTTATAAGAATTACTATAATGAATCAGATTTTGTTCTCTCTAGATCAGCATTCTTTTTTCCAACATAGACCAGCCAGATGACTCTGGAAGTTCAGAAATGAGTTATGTCAGTAACTACCACCTCCCACCACTTACCCCTAGCATCTGGTACTCAGAGGCATGGAATACCATATCTATCTATCTATCTATCTATCTATCTATCTATCTCTATCAGACAGGTTCCTCTCTGTTTTGGCCACACAAGATTTCCAATGCTGAGAGTGTTTCTGGCCTCTAGAGCAGGAGTGGGCAGAAAGTAGATTTCCGATGTTTTGGACTTCAAATCCCAGCATTCCTGACCATTGATTATGCTGGCAGGGGCTTCTGGGAGTTGAAGTCCAAAACATCTGGAGATCTACCTTCTCCCTCCTATATACAGGCCTGTGGCTTATGCTGGCTCAGTTTGTCTGAGTGTGGAAAGCTAAGCAGGGTCAGGCCTGGTTATTACTTGGATGGGAGACCCCTCCTCTAGTTGCCTGCATTGAGCAGGGGGTTGGACTCGATAGCCTTGTAGGTTCCTTCCAACTCTATGATCTATGAAATCTATGAAACCTGCTGCTGTAAGGAAATAAAACTTATATGGTTCATTTTAATCTGCCTGCTTTATAAGAGGAATAAAATAGCACACCTGTGTATTTACACAATTTCTCTACCAATATTGACTAACTGGATAGTTTTGTCACACTTACAAGGCATTATTAGTTTAATAAATTACTTTCAAATATGAGCTGCCAAAAAAACGGCAATAAATAATTAATGGATTTACTACTTCAAAATTAACTATTTCTGAAACACAATTCCCACTTTCTTTGCTGGTTTTCACTTCATAACTGTATGCACAAATTACACTGCAACTCATAAACCAATTGCCATAAACTCTATATGAGACTGCTCCAGAGTTATTTATATTGGTGAAAATTCATTTCCTTCTCGTATTTGAAACTTTAAAAAAAAATCCATCACACAATTAAGTGTCAAAAGGTAAATTCCATAGGGTAGGTAGATATATATGTGTGTGTGTGTGTGTGTGTGTGTGTGTAGAAATTGTGGGTCTGAGAGGGCTGCCACATTGCAGTTGTGTAAGGGAGGTGTCTGTCTCTGTGTGCATGTATTTTCAGTGTACATCCAACTTCCACACTCAGTACAAACCTGGGACTTCATATAGTGCTATAATGCTAGAATGCAAAATTAAAATAGGGCTCATTTGTAGAGATGGGAGAGAGATTTGTTCAGTTCACATTTTAATGTGAACTTACCTAAATTTGCAATTACAAACCAATAAACAAACCAAAACTCAGCTATGCTTCAAAATTCTCACTTCCCTGAATGTTGCGATGGTAGTACTCCAATCAAGACATGAGTACAAAAATTGTGTATATTAGTGAAAGTAACAACATTCAAAAATGCATTATATTCACAAAAGTGCTTGCAAAAGATGTGTATATTGGGGGAAATGAATGTAGCTAGGAGATATGCACAAAAATGTGTACAAATTTTCATGTGAATTTAACATAAGATTGGAAAAACTGAGAGAAACTTAACTTGACAGTTTCATCCATCCCTACATTTGAGGATTTTTTTGTCACTGAGCTTGGATACTCACCACAAAACTGAAATAAATGGGGCAGCTTTTTGGGCAGAGTAACTGTGAATTAATCAGAATTCCTACACCTATCTGATATTGCTGGATTGGGATGACTGGCTAAATCCAGACAGCTACATCTGATGTATTCCCTTTTCTGAAAATGTACTACAAGTAAAAGAGAAGCATTTGTGAAGTGCTTGATCATCACCCGTCCTCTTCTGCCCCTCTGCCTTCTTCTACTGGAATATCTTTAGGCTCTGTTGCTGCCACTAACCGGAGGAGAACAAGGCTGCCAAGGTCATCGAGGTGTTCCCCAATTAACACTTCAAATTACACTCGTGAGTTCTGAGCCTCTCTGTTCTTCTCTGAGCTGTCAGAACTGCTTGAAAAAGGACTGTCAAGGAACAGCCTGCTGAGAGTTGTCCGACCTTGGGTGTCATTGATGATGTAAATGTATTTAAAAGTGTTCAGAGGGGTAAGAAACGGACCAGCACAGTATTTCCCAGGCTGTGGATGTAGCTGATATCATTAAAATCAGAATATGATCCCCCCCCTTCCGTTGTGGTTTTACTTTTAACTAGGATTCAACTGACTGAAAATAACTCACTTTTTTCGGCAGCTTTTTTATGGCAGTGCCAATCCCATTTTGTGTAATTTCCTGCACTTCTTGCAAAAGTTATTGCTTTTTTTCATTTAACTTCCCCTTGTTTGCCCTCAGTGAGGTCACCAGGTAGCCAAATGTGACTGGCTGTTTCAAACCACATTCTTTTTATTTACCAATGTCTGCTGATGTCATCATGTTAGAGCCATGACCTTATCCTATTTATTTATTTATTTGTACTATTTTTATATTGGTAAATATTAAGAAAAATCCCTAAGTGGTTTCCATATAAATATTAAAATCACAATTAAAATCCCTTTTAAAATACAGTTTTAAAACAATGCAATTACAACAACAACAACAAGAAGAACAACTACATAGCAGTACAGGAGCAGTAAAAATGGGACAGCATGGTTAATTTAATTATAGGCCAGGGAAAGCCTGGGTGAACAGATGTGTTTTCAGGAGGCATTTAAAAGATGCCAAATTTTCTGCCTTCCGAACTGCATGAGGGAGTTTTTTCAGCAGGGCAGGTGCCACTACCAAGAAGGCCCGCCATCAAGGTATTGCACAGTAAAATTCTGATAATCTTGGAATGACCAGCAAGGCCTCCTCTGAGTATCTTAATGGTCAGCTGGGTATATATAAGGGAAAGCAGTCTGCTAGGTATCCTGGTCCTAAGTTGTTTAGGGCTTTGTATGACAATACCAATACCATGACCATGGCTAGGTAGCTAATAGGCAGCCAGTGTAGTTCTTTTAGCACATGTTTTATGTGAGCAGAGCTGGGTGTCCCAGTGAGCACCCTGGCTACTGCATTCTGCACTAGCTGCAGCTTCTGAACCAGGCCCAAGGGCAGCCCCAGCCCGACATAGAATGCACTGCAGTAGTCTAATTGTGGGGTTACCAGTGCATGAATCACCATGGCTAGATTATCCCTATCCAGGAATGGGCATAGTTGGAGTACCAACCAAAACTGGTAGTGGGCACTCCAGGCCACCGAGATCACCTGGATCTCCAGTAGCGATGTACACGTACCTTTAGGGGTGTTTGCCTTGTGCTCGGCAAGCACCCCTGCCGCTCAAGTCTTCTCAAGGCGACATCGAGGCTCCCTTCAGACACGCCGGGGACCCAGAAGTGACGGGACGGGTCCCGGCGCTGTACCAGGAACTGACACAATGGGACCCCGGCACTGCTTTTTTCAGGTAAATAGCATAGAAAACCACCTTAAAACGGCCATGCGGGGGACCGATTCAAAGTCGGTCCCCCGCATCTCCATGCTTGGCTGAAAAAAACAAGTCTAGAGTGGGCCCTGCTACATATGTTGGGCCGATGACATGTTGGGACAGTCCCATGGTTGTCATGGAGTCCATGAATTCCTGAGACACCAGACAAGGTGCCCTCAGCATGGATGTTAACATCTCTCAGGACCAACAGCCTGGGGGACCTTAGCATCGCCAGCGAGACCACCTCCATCAGCTCAGCCAGGGAGTCTGTTGAGCAGCGGGGTGGGTGGTACACCAACAGAATACCTGATCTGTCCCGCTGGCCCAACACAAGGTGCAAACACTCCAGACCAGTAGTCAGACGGACAGGGAGCCTGGAGAGAGAATTCCTATAGACCATGGCAATGCCCCCTCCCCGGCCCTCAGGTCTACGATGCTGCACCCTGATTCCCAGGCAATGGAGGGGGCACCCCCACCCACGTGACTCCCCGAAGTGGCAACCCAAAGGGGCAACCTCTTGCCAGATGAGTCCAGTCACAGGTGAGACTCTAGCCAATCTAGCCACACAGCGCAGCCCCCAGGTGCAAATATTCAGCAGAAAGCTGCAACCAAACACTCAAAAACAGCAAGGCACACCAGCCTGAAGAAAAAAAGAAGAAACAAAAGGCACTCTTGCTGGTAGATAATAGCAGATGAGGCAGCGGGCTAGATGTTTTTTTGCAGCCAGTCAGTCCCCACTCTGCAGAGATGTTCCTCTGTACTGCTCCCCAGTAGTACCCTATCCTATCCTATCCTGCTCCCTATCCTATTGATCATATGAATCCTGACTGGATGGGGTTACCCATCTGACTAATCGAGGCAGGAGACTAAAGCTGCACCCGGGGAAAACAATATTGGCAAACAGTATAAACAAACTAAGAATTTATCTTTGCCAAAAATGGCTCATTTTCATTTATATCCCACTTTCCACCCAAAATGGTGCTCAAGTTAGCGAACATTAATAAAACCAAGAAACTGAATTAAACTTAAATTAAAACTTAATTAAAACATAACATAAAAACCAAATAAATTTAAAATACAGTTAAAAACACAACTAGAAAAAAAAATAGGCAGCACTGAACCCAGTAAAAACCCCTTCAACAACGTCAGACCAGCTTACATGCCAAAGTCCTGCCTGAATACTTGCCTGCCAATGGAAGAACAACTGGAAGTTTTGTCCTGAACATTGAAACTAGTTGCAGCTCTTCCCTCCTCGTCCATTTTTCCTTTTGTGTTGTGTCTTTTTAGAATGCAAGCCTGAGGTCAGGGACTGTCTTATTTTTAATGATGTGCCAGCCACTCTGGGGGCCTTTCCAGCTGAAGAGCGGAGTATACATACTTTAATAATCATCATTTTCATCGTCATCATCAGTGCAGCCCTTGCATTCACCAGAGGGACTACAGCACGGGTAGGCAGTGTGAGGCCCGTGGGCTCCAATGTGCCCCCAGACACCTTTCTCGGTGCCCACAAAGGTGCCCTACCGACTACTGCCTTTAAAAAAACCAAAATGACACATTTTCTTACTGGTGGCTGGGATTGCTATGAAATGGGTTTCTGTTGGTGCTGAAAACTGGGGGTTCAAAGGAGTTGTTTAGTGTGTTGGGGCCCAGACCCTACATGTGCCTTGTACCCAGTCTCTGGGGCAAGTTACTTGTCCTTTACCATACCTCCCATGGCAGTCACTTAGTGGTAGCCCAGAACAGCTTCTCAAATTGCCAAATGTGCCCGCAGCCCCCAAAGGTGACCTACCCCTGGACTCCAGCCATGCCTAAGGGGAAGAAGGGAACATGATATCACTGATGTGACCATTGGCACCACAACACAGTAGCAAGCAGGAAAGTTTGTTTCAAGCCCTAGACTACTTATGCAGCATTTCCATTCACCAGCTACTTGGACAGTAATAAAATTCCAAGCAGGGTTTATTTATTTATTTATTTATTATTATATTTATGAATCGCCCATCTGGCCACACATCTGGCCACTCTGAGCGATCTACAGTCCAATAAAATACAAGGGGACACACACACACACACACACACACACACAGTATAAAACACAATTAAAAACAGTACAAAACTTAAAAATCCTAACCCACCCCATATTCCCGCCTGAAAAGCCACGTTTTTAATGCCTGTCAGAATCTAATAAAGGAAGGGGCATGGCGGAGGTCACTGGGGAGAGAGTTCCATAAATTGGGGGCTGCCACAGAAAAGGCCCTCCTCCTAGTCCCCACCAGCCTGGTTTCTCTGGCTGATGGGACAGGGAGAAGGCCGTCCGTGGCAGATCTTGTTGAGCGGCCTACTTGATGTTGCTGGAGAAGCTCCTTGAGATAAACTGGACCGGAGCCATACAGGGTTTTAAAGGTCAATGCCAACACCTTAAATTCGGCTCGGCAAACAACTGGTAGCCAGTGCAACTCTAAGCACTGGAGTGATATGATCATGCCGGCGGCAGCCTTTAACCAGGCGAGCTGCTGCATTCTGTACCAGCTGCTGCATTCTGTACCAGCTGCTGCATTCTGTACCAGCTGTAACTTCCGAACCATCTTCCAGGGTAACCCCACGTAGAGCGCATTACAGTAGTCTAGGCGACGGCGAGAGGAGACCAAGCCACGAACCTCTGATGGGAGCAGATGATTAGGAAGGTAGGGTCGCAACTGCCGCATCAGATGGAGCTGATACAGCACTGCCCGGCTCACAGCTGACACTTAAGCCTCCATGGACAGCTGGGAGTAGTGGTGGGGCCGAGCTGGAGTCGGCTGGAGGCTCACTCCGGGCTTGGCCCCACCGCGAGTGGCGGTGGCTGGATCCCACTCTTCAGAGCGGCGCGGAGCATTGCTCACGCCGCTCATGCCGCCGCTGTAGAACCGCTGTAGAAGAAAACCCCCCACCGCTGCTGCCAGGACCCCCAGCAATGGCAAATTGGAGACTGGGCGAAAGTTGTTCAAATCTTGGGGATCTAAGGAGGGCTTCTTTAGAAGCGGTCTTATTACTGCCTCCTTAAGGGCTGATGGCATCACTCCCTCCTCGAGGGAGGCATTCACTACCGCCCTGATCTCCCCACCCAGTTTTTCCCTGCAGCTCATAACAAGCCAGGACGGGCAAGGATCAAGCAAGCAGGTGGTCAGCTTAACAGAAGAACATGATGAACATGATGATATGAAATATTCATGTCTGCTTATACATGGAGAGGAATTTTAGTCAGTTGTGAACATACATAAAATGACATTTTGTCAGTTGTGAATATATATAAATATCTGTTAGTGATAATAATAAATAGGATCTGCAACAAAACGTTGCAGTATGGAATGTTCCTGCCAGAAGGCGGCCATGATCTTTTCAAAGATACTCCATTCCATAGCCACTCCCCCAGTTTTCTTCCCCACCCCAAAAGTCTGTCAGCACCCATGGTTACTGAGTATGCTCAGTCTTCATTTGAGTGTTTTGGAGTGCTGGTGTCTCTAAGTGTGCCTGTAATATGGTGGTTTGAAACATGTCCCTGGAGAAATAGGAGGCTCTGAACATTATGCTGATAGTTAACCAAAAGCTATGCAGCAAGATGTGAGCTGGTGCATAGGAATCACACACTGAAAAGCCCATAGTCCAAGGTTCTGTTCTTATCTAGACACCATGCCAATGTCAATCTACAACTTTTGACATACATCATTTCAAAGCAGCATTGCCAGGTTGCAACCCCAAGAAACCTCATGTACCCTTAAATCCCTGATGCAGAAGCAGACAAGGTGGGTGCACCTCCTCCTATCTATTCCCTCCTCAGCCCCCCTGTGGTCCATCTCATCTCCTGTTATGGCAAGCATGACTCCCCATTTGCCACACAGCAGGTGGGAGAAAGGAAAGGTGGCAGAACCAGGAGAGTACATGAAAAAGAAAACAACTATGGCTCATTCCCTGCTACAGTAGAACATTGAAAGGCATGCGTACATTTCCTGTGAACCCAATTACTAAGGACCAAGACTAGATGTGTTGTTTGCTTTCTTGCACAATTTTGCTTTCTTGCAGATTCATTTTTTAAAATATATATTTAAGTTCTTTCTCCCTTGAATATGAACTTCATGAATTTTGGTCAATGCCTATAGAAAATGAACTGAGATGAAACTCTTGCCAATCTGCACTGGCCAAATTTAATAGGTACAGCTATTCCCAGCATAGAGAGAACCAGGATGTACCTGCCTGCCATATAGCTGTTAAAGAAGAGGAGCCTGTCTGAAAAATAAGATTGGGCAACCCTAATTTAGCACTAACAAGGTTGAATACACAGGGATTAAAACCTCGATTTTTAAGAGCAATGCACCCTGGATGGACAAATCTACAGTTTAGTTTATCCCACATTTTTTTCTCTCTTTTTTAAATCTCACATTCTTTTTATCCCAGATGTGGAGAACTTAAAGAATTTTCGTAAATACTTATCAAAACTGAACTGTAATGACCCATCTCACCCATCCCTAGAAAAACGTTCCTAGTTTTTCTTTTCTTTTAAATAATGGCTGTAGAGGAAGGACTATTGGTATCAGGGCTATTGTGGCATGTGGCAATCCTTTCCCTTGGCCACAGCCTCAATGAAAATTGCCCCCAACAAGCTATTATTTGCTTTGTGAGGGAAGGTTCCATTGGTGCCAAGGGTTAAATCCTGATTCGCCTTGATCCTGTGACTATTACCAGCATGGCTGGCTGGGGAATTCTGGGAGTTGTAGAACTATTTTCTGTCTAAACATGCATAGGATTGTACCCTGAGAAGAAGAAGACCTGGGCCCATTAAAAGCAATCATCATACATTAAGCGTCATGTCTAGTTTGGCCCTAAGGCAGGAGTGGTTGGCAGAGGGAAAGATGTGGGTAAGTACGTCTTTCTAAGTCCCACTGGAATGTAGGATCTGAATCTCTGCAGCTGTTTTACTGACATGTTAAAGGATTCAAATCAGGAAAAAATAGCATAATTCTGTCCTAATTTGGTCCTGCCTGACTGGACCTATGACTGGAACAAGATCTGTGAGGCTGAGAACTGGGGGAAAACATCAAGGTACTTACCAGGGCTTTTTTTCTGGTGGAACTCACCGGAACTGAGTTCCAGCACCTTTTCTTCTATTAATTGCATTACAATTTAATCGCCATCTACTCCCGAGGAAATGTAATCCAAGAGTTCCGGTACCCTTTTCTCCAGAAAAAAAGCACTGGTACTTACCCACAATGGAGAGTGGTGACTTCAATGTCAGTGGGGCTGCATATGCACTCTGGATTATATGCCAAACTTTTAAGGATCTATCCATGATTTTGAACCTAGGTGTTTTGGGGGGTAGGGTTCAGCACCACAGATAGCTCCTTTAAAGTTCAGAATAAAATCCGGAGCAGATATGCAGCCCCACTGACATTGGAGTCACAAGACTCCACTGCTTATCCAGCACTTAGAAACTCAAACCTTGTACCTAAGAAGTTAAAAAATATGTACTTCTGTGTTTACATGGGTATTTTTGTATAATTTAGGGCACAATCCCATGCATGTTGAGAGAGAGAAAAGGCCTACAACGCCCAGCATGCCCCAGCCAGATATGTTGTAGGCCTTTTTTCTGTCTAAACATGCATAGGTTTGCACCTTTAGTATTCCAAATAGCTGCAGGAATCCTTTTTAAAGAGTCAAAACACTGTACATTGTGTATAATTGAATAAATATAGAAATCTCAGGGTTCTTTTGAAAATTGCTTTGCAGTCCCTAGGTGGGTGCCATTCCATACTTCCCAGTATATATAACTTAACCATAGACCGAAATTCACTGGCTTCATGTCAGCAGAAGACAAGATAGTTGAAGTGCATATCCTTTTTTGGTGAGGGGTAGGCATTTCATATTTATTGCCTACTGGCTAAGGGCAGATTGAAGTGGGAATTTGAAGGGTTCCTTGAGCAGCATTTCATAGAGGTCAATGTTCCTCCTGGTTTTATTAATCTCGAAAGACTGCTATGAAATGTTGCTGGATATTAACTTTCTCTATATCACCTGTCTTCCTCTACTTTACCATCTCATTGTTGCAGTCCATGAAGTCCAAAGAAAAACTGTTTCTCCTTGTGATATCTTTTATTCCCCTATGAGGCAGCTGGTGTCTTCTTTTATCATTAGTAGCATAAATGTACATCTTACCTCCTGTTCTCAGGGAGATAAGGAAATACAAATCTAATAGTGTGTTGGTTGGTGCTAATGTTCATCAGATATAGCTTTGGATTTGGTTTCCAGTACCTTCAGCCAGGAGATTAAGAAAGGCCAAGCCTTAGCATTTTTCAGAAGCATTAAAATCCATTTTATCTTTGTTGGCCTTAGTCGTTGGGGTCAAAGCTAGGCAAGAGGAGTTGTTTAGAAGTATATTTTATGGAATGGTTAATTCTGTCGTTATCTGCCCTTATCCATGGTGCAAGAAGAAGGAGCTAATGAACAATAGAATACAACTTAGTCATGACTTCATTTGGGTGGAATTCTCATTGGAAATTATTGTGAAGATGGCTGTGCTAGCATGAAGATAGCCATGCTAGTTGGGAATGATGGGAGTTGTAGTCCAATGCATCTGGAGAGCACCAGGTTGGAGAAGGCTGCTCTGGTGATCACTAGAAGAAGCAAAGTAGAATAGGAAAGTTCTATGACTAGTTATAGGAGGACAATAGAAACATGATATCTGGCACAGCTGAATGGAACACAGAGAGTCAAGCTACATGTTACACTAATTGTGTAAGTGTGTGCAGCCATGATTCTGATTGGGACCATGGTGCTCCGGGAGGGGAGGGTTAAACTTTCCCCCCTCTACACTGTTTTCCCCCAGAATCCTGATGCACCATGGTCCCAATCCAAGTCAGGTCCCTGCATGCTTACACGAGAGTAAAAATCAAGACCAGCCTCAGCTACAAATGACACAATTACCAAAGTACATAGTTTGGCTCAGAATGGAACACAGAGACTTCATTCACTTACAATCACCATGGCTTAAACAAGATACAATGGGTTGTTTAAGCCACAATGCATGAAGGTGCATCATGCTGGGTACCATTTGCCTAATTACTTTCCCAGGTGTGGCTTGTTGTTTTGTCCAAACCCGAGTGGCATGGTTTGCTGGAGGAGGAAACAACCCTGAAATAACCTAACAACAGGCCATGGGTTATTTGACAGTTGTTTCCCCCTCCAACAAGTCATGCCACCCAGGTTCAGATGACACAGCAAACCATTCCCAGCCAGGTAATTTAATTAGGGAAATGGTTCCTGGCACATGTAATGACTTAAACAAGTCACTGTGGCTTGTTTAAGCTACAGTGATCATGTGAACTGGGCCAGAGTGAACTACATGGATCAGTTATAAGATCATAGGATTATAGAGTTGGAAGGGTCCTACAAGGCCATCAAGTCCAACCCCCTGCTCAATGCAGGAGACTAGAGTTTGGGCTTCTGGTTATTCCTCTGCACCTTACAGATGCATTTGAAAAAAAATTTCTGTGTTCCTCCAATCTAAGAATATCTTAAACAGTTTTACAATTTTTACCTAGGTTTACCCATTCTGCTCTTAAAGCATTCTCACTTCAGACTGATTGAGATATTTTCAAAGCTCCGGAGGTCATATCTATCTATTACTTTATTTGGACTCTTTATCACCTCCTCATCTAGAGCAAGGTGATTTATGATGAATATGACATATTGGCCCTGTACAGAGTTTTGCTCACAGTGTCAGTCTGAAATTGGAGGGGGAGATCACATGCTGGCTTCCTCCTCAGGACAGCTGTGCTGGGTTTCTACCTACTTCTGGCTATCTTAATTAATTCTCAGAAGTATATACTTTAAAAGACATGGGAGGTTTTTGCAAACAAGATTTGGAATTGATGCCTGTCAGAGGATATGAAAATCTAAATAAACTTAAAACAAAATATGTGACATGGGACAAAAAAGGATTTATATAACTTCAAACATGAAACTAGATAGTAGTATTTATAAGCCTATAAATTTTAAAGCTCCTAGCCTAATTTAAAAGCAGTTTAGTGATGCTACTGAATGAAGACAGCATAAACAGAAGGTTCCTTTGATTATCAGAATGTTTGCTCCTGAAAATTAAGCTCAGCCATTTATCAGGTTTTGTCTCAAGGCTATAATCAGTTCAAGATATTCAAAACCCAAGGTAATTTAGTATGCAGAATGTCAATCAAGTCTGGGCAAAACAGGCAATGTGCTAAAGTAGATGTGAAATATGCATATGCTAAGGTGATGTGATGTGGGAGCAACAAATAATCACCCATCTAATGAGTAACAGCCCTTTTTAACACAACAGTTATGCACGTGTAAAGTGTAAACTCAAGACATGTACCTGCAATTTGTTGTGCTGACCAAGTATTAATAGAAGTTGGATGGTAACATAGGATGACTTTGATATGCTAAATATAAGTGAATGTTTGTTAGGAGGTTTAATCCAAATAATACCCAATATTTTACAATAATTCAAAAAGTAAAAATGAATCATGGCCTGCTGATAATTGTGTGTAGTATCTTAGTGCTCAAAGCAGTTATCTTACCAATCCATAAAACAAACCTCCAAAGTAGGTCAGTATTATGATTCTGACATTGTAGATGTGTGGCCGAGGAGAAGAAACAATAATTTGTTTAAGGCCATCAAGTGAATTATTCACAGAAATGCTATTTGATCCTAAACAGTCTGGTTAAGAGCAGTCACTAAGTAAGCATAGTGACTCTATGGCCCAGTTCGCACATAACAAGAAGCCACAGTGGGTGAATATCCCCGTGGGGTTTCTAGTCATGGCGGTCACCACCATTTCAAATATTCAAGCGGTGGCAGGGGCGTGTCATAGCTTATCGTTATATGAGTGAACCCAGTGTGGGTGGGTTGTTGGGGTTATTAACAAGCCACCCACAACACTAGAACAGCCATGGGTTTGGGGTGGCTTGTCAACCACCCCAACAACTCACCCTCATTGGCTTCACACATAACAACAAGCTACAGTGCCACCTCCTTGCCATGGCTTAAATATTCAAAATGGTGGCAGCTGCTGCATTGAGAAACTCCACAAGGAAATTCACCCATGGTGGCTTTTTGTTATGGGTGAACCAGGCCTTTGTTACAACATTTCCCAACCTGTGCCCTCCAGATGTGTTGAACTGTAACTTCCAGCATTCCCAGCCAGCATGGTCATGGGGTGGGCCATGTCCATGCTGGCTGGAGATGATGGGAGTTGCAGTCCAACACAACGCGAGAGCACCAGGCTGGGGAAAGCTGCTCTATTCTTTTATTTCACTTGTGCTATTTGCAATGATACCTAACAGGAGCCGTCCAATTTACATCATGAGCATTACTATGGTGAAAGATATTATGTTGAAACATGCTATATGACTCCAACAAAGACAAGTTATTCACTGATGTCTTAAAAGATTCTCGAAGCACTATATTCACAGGTGAATTGTGCTTTCACTTTAGAAAAATGTAGGAAAGAGAAAACATTGAATGAGAAGAACCCTGGTTTCCTATGTTCTCTCTAGATCAGGGCTCTCCAACCTTGGATCCCCAGATGTTGTTTGACTACACCTCCCAGAATCTCTTGCCATTAGCCATGCTGGCTGGGTATGCTGGGAGCTGTAGGCCAGCAACATATGGTGACCCAAGTTTGGAGACCCCTGCTCTAGATGGAACAACCCACAGTTCAACAAATGTATGTAAGTAGTTGTACTTACAAATACTGCATCTCTTTAAAACACCCCAAAGTGCCCTAGTTAGGGCCAAACTACATGCTACATTAAATACATAGCATACAGCTGACTCACAGTTTTTCTTACCTCAGTGAGAGCATGTGGGCCCTGCTCTAGATTGGTGACACTGTGCATGGTTATGGGAGGTTTCAACTTTCCAACCCAGTCACTCCCCACCGCTAAATTCATCCATCCTTGCCAGGGGGAAAATTTAGTGGGAGAGTGGCTGGGTAGGAAGGTTTAAATTGCTGATCCCCATGAGTGGTTCTCAGTCCAGCTCAGGGGGGCCCATGCTAGCACCGAGGCAAGAAAAAACATGAGAATCAGCTGCACACACACTACATATTGAATGTGGCATGTAGTTTAGCTCTCAGATCTATTATCAGTTCCATCCCATTTTCTGAGCCTAGTCAATCCCAGATCATTTGTCATTGTTTTATTACCTGTCTTTTGCATAAAATGTTTAACTGATACAGAAGTTTACGATTCTCTCCTCCCCCTAATCCCACAAAAGTATTGCTATGGTAGGTAGTTATTTTACTTATTTTATAGATGAGTAACTGAAACTAAGAGATCTGCTTGTTCAAGTTTCCCCAGAAAGACGGGACATCCTAAGCTGACAAAGAATGCAAAGAAGCATTTAAGACATAGATGGGCAACTTTTTCTATTTGAGGGCAGCATTCCCTCATGAGTAAACTGTGAAGGGCTTCATGTTGGTGATAAATGGAATGGAAGCCAGTGGTGGGCAGGGCCAGAACCAAAAGTAAGTGGCTTACCTCTGTTTCTCCCACTCTTTCTTCCACTCTCTTTCCTCCAGGGATGTTGAAGAGTCCTTGGTTTCGAGTCACGAGTTGAGTCATGAGTCTTTGGACCCGAGTCTCGAGTCCGAGTCTGAGTCCTTGGTCCAAAATGGTGACTCATGAGTCACGAGTCACTCCCAAAGCTGACTCCACGAGTCCCTATTAAAATCAATGGGGGGGGGGGGTTCCCAACAAAATAAGGCTATTTCAGATGTGTGGCTTAAATAAATTCTAGGCACAAGTGTGCCTTTTTATTTCAAAACTCTGCAACTGATTTTGGCAAGAACAGACCAGGCAGACAAACCCAAAATAACCAGACAGGCAGAGGAGGCAGGCTCTGCCCAAAACAGGCAGGCAGAGGCCTTTGTCTTGGACAATTCAAACTGTGGAACTGGTTAAGAAGAGACCAGGCAGGCAGGCAGAGGAGGCAGGGAACCCCAAACAGGCAGGCAGAGGCAGCCAAACCCAAAATGTCTGAAAGGTTGCAATTTAGGAAAATGATTTTAAAAAATAAACTTGCTGTACTTCCTAAAACCTATCCATGTTGCATTTGAGGAACATGATTTTGGAACACGAGTCCTTGGTCTCGAGTCCCAAGTCGAGTCTCGAGTCCCATTAAAAATATTGGGACTCGAGTCTGACTCGTGTCAGAGGGGGGACTCAGTCCGACTCACGAGTCGAGTCTTGGAGTCCGAGTCCCCATCCCTGCTTTCCTCTCCCTCCCCCTTCCTTCCCTCCCATGCAGCAGAGAGCCGGAAAAGGCACAGGTCACTCTTGCCAGAGGTATGATCACATGCAGAAGGTTTTTTAAATCAGGCTGAGGTCCACATGAAATTAAGCCAAGGACCTAACTGCCCTACCCTGATTTAAGATTTCACTTCTCATCATTGACATTTAGAGTGACTCTGTAATGTGTCATTTAAAAATAAATGATTTGAGAAAAGATAACAAAATAAAATAAAATCATTTTAGCATGTCCACCAATCATTTGCTTGCTGAATGGGTGGGGGCAGGAAAGTGCTAACACAATGACAGAATTTCACATTCCCCCCACTCCACCAGCTACACATTATAAGCGAGACTCAGAGAGAGAGAGAACTCATTCATAATTTGTCAGTAACATGTACTTTGAGCCTAAGGAACACCGAGCAAGGCAGTGTGCACCAAAGGAGCAGGATCTAGATTTTCAGAGGACTGGGGTATGAGAATTTCAATCATGAGCATGTGTCCACCAAAAATGTTTGCAAATTGCCAGACATGTGCTTGTGTTCGATTTGCGTAAACTTTCCCAGTTTAATTTTGTGCAAATTTCCCACGCAGACTAAAAGCCCTGCTTTAATCTATAGAGGAAAGTTGCACAAATTAGAGATTTGCATAAATCCAGGAAAGTTTTCGCAAATTTCATATTTTATTGATGCTTGATTTTTACAATTTTCCCATTTGCACAGAGTGAGCCGCGATCACAAACCCGAAGACGAACGGCAACATGACAGTCAGAGAATCCTAGTGATCTTGAATATGGCTCATTCACCCATCCCTAGGCCGCCGCCGCCCAGGGCCAAGTTCTCCTGCCTTTCCCATTTATTATCCCTAATGGATTCTTAAGTGGTGGATATTTTCAGGTTGGCATTGTAGCTTTGACACTATCACCAAATAGGAATAGTGATGTCAGACTTGTCCATATTGACTATATCGAATGTTCTTTCATTCGTGGATGCATTAATTACATTTCTATACTGCCCAATATAGGCAGTTTACAGAGATTAAAACCTGAAAAATACAATATAATAACATAATATAAAAACCATTTATTTATTTATTTATTTATTTATTTATTTGTTGTATTTATGAATCGCCCATCTGGCCGGCAAACCAGCCACTCTGGGCGATGTACAACATAATAAAATATAAAATACATTTAAAACAGTATAAAATTTTAAAATCTTAACCCACTCCATATTCCCGCCTGAATAGCCATGTTTTTAGTGAGCGGCGGAAGCTCAGCAGAGAGGGGGCATGGATGGCGGAGGTCACTAGGGAGAGAGTTCCACAGTATGGGGGCCGCCACAGAAAAGGCCCTCTTCCTCATCCCCACCAGTCTAGCTGCTCTGGCTGAAGGGACCAGGAGAAGGCTGTCTGTGGCAGATCTTGTTGAGCGGTCTACTTGGTGTTGCTGGAGACGCTCCTTGAGATAAACTAGACTGGAGCCATATAGGGTTTTAAAGGTCAAAACCAACACCTTGAATTCGGCTCGGCAAGCAACTGGTAGCCAGTGCAGTACATAGAAATATATAACAATTTTAAACAATTAAAACTATATCCCAGGATTTCTGTCTGGAAGATATGAACAAAACGACCCAAGCCCACGTGCTCTCCACTATTTCATGCCTCAAAGGGAGATCATACTTTCCTTCGCAGGACATTTGGTGGGCTTCTTCTGGCTAGGCTTGCCTCTCTCTGTGCATCCCTTGCTTGTGAATACAAGTGGAAAGTGTTATTAGCATGTAGGTAACCATTCGCATCTTCAAAGAGTGTCGCTGACATAATTGGAAGTGACAAGCAGAGGGGTGAGGGTTATCAGAAGAGCATCCAGGCAAAACTGCACTTCATGCTTCCTTCCCTCTAGATGATATTTTCTGAAGTGTTTAACATCTTTCGACATGCAGAACTAGGGGATTTCTTCATGGACTCCTGAGGCAATAGTAAGCAAGTACTTCATTAAGAGAGCCCTGAATGCATATCAAGCTGGGGTTCAGATTGTTTGAATATCCTATATTCCTGCGCAAAGAAAGTAAATCTACCCTTAGCAAATAATGCTGCAACACAATTTCTCAATCTGTGAAAGCACAGAGGCCACTTTCACACACTGCTTGGATCAGCTACCTTCCTCTCTAGGTACAACACTTTTCATTTCAGTGTCCTTTACAAAGAATGCAAATGGATGTAAATACAAGGAAGGGATGGAAGAAGCTGATGGTTACCGCAGGAAGTGCTTCATGTCCTTTTGTAGAATGCATTCCTAACTGCCATATAATGATTATTTTCAGAACCCAAGACTGGCTTCAGACATTAGAAAGAATTATGGCCAGTGGGATGCACAGTCATTCCAACTGCAGGAAATTGCACCAAGAAGTGTGCAATTTGCCAATAACAGCATAAAAAAAGAAGATGATAAATTATACAGCACTTTATATACCTTTAAAAACGAAGTGGCACAGCACTTGTAATGCCTCAATGCATCTAGTTTTGGCATGCAAGTCTGCACAGAAACAGATCAACTAGTTAAACAACAAAGCATGGTTTCAATGACTAAATTCCTCTTAAATTTCACTGATGTGGTTCCATTGATCTGATATATACTGAATTACACCTGGCGATTCTCTACTTCGGCGACAGCCAGAGCCAACTGACAGCCTGCAGGCCAAATCCATCTTCCAAAACAATTTTCTTTGCCATATTTTAATTGACCAAATAAAAAGACTTTGACCAAATATTGCACTTTTCCCCTAACAGTGTGTGTGTGTGTGTGTGTGTGTTGGAGAAAGAGAGAGAGAAAAAGAGACAGATGGATAGATAGAAAGAATTTCCACACTTCCATGTTATTTAGGTTTGTGCATGTAATGCCATGGCCACACTGACCATATATGGTCCATAAGTGTGAAGCTATTATTGCTAAGTGCTACCATATATATATATTTATAGAACCTGACTACCTTTGGTCAGGTTATGCGGACCTAGGGATGTGCGTGGAACTCGATTGGGGGGTGGAAGTCCGCCAAATTCACTGGGCTTGACCCCGCAAGCTCCGCTCGCCCTACCTTTTCCCCAGCTTGACTCGCATTTGACTTCCGGTTTCTGGCGCTACGTTGTTTACGTAGAAAATGGTGTAAGATACATTAAGAACAACCACAATGTGTGTAATTTGCACAAATCTCAGCCTAATTTGTGCAAATTAGGCCATTTTAAACATAATTTATTTTATGTAGAGCCGGGGACCTGGAAGTCCAGCGAGTGCCTCAGCTGCCACTTGCACTCGGCTCGGCTCATGCAGCAGGAGCGCTCGGCTCACGAGCCACGAGTCGAGTGCCAGGCAGGTTACCCACCCCTACACAGACCACTGTTAAGAAAACTGTATCCCCAAGAATACAGAACTTTACATTTTTCTCTCTCTCCACCCAGTTAATGAATACTTAAAGCTGAAGTGGGAATTCATTATTTTCAGACAGAGTATGCAATCAGAGGCTAGTGATTATTGCAGATTAATTGTTGTGGAATAAAAGCATAGTATCCAATGGGGGCAACATGCTAGAACTAATGACTTTGTGCTAGCATAAACCAATACTATTTATTTATTTATTTATTATTTATTATATTTATGAATCGCCCATCTGGCCAGACATCCGGCCACTCTGAGCGATGTACAGTGCAATAAAATACGGGGGGGGGGGAGAAACACACACACACACAGAGTATAAAACACAATTAAAAATCCTAACCCACCCCATATTCCCGCCTGAAAAGCCATGTTTTTAATGCCCGGCGGAAACTAATCAAGGAAGGGGCATGGTGGAGGTCACTGGGGAGAGAGTTCCATAAATTGGAGGCTGCCACAGAAAAGGCCCTCCTCCTAGTCCCCACCAGCCTGGTTTCTC
The DNA here is from genome assembly GCA_021292165.1 of Shinisaurus crocodilurus. NCBI lineage: Eukaryota > Metazoa > Chordata > Lepidosauria > Squamata > Shinisauridae > Shinisaurus > Shinisaurus crocodilurus. Next base: position 35,891 of record JAHFWL010000100.1, on the reverse strand, counting down.
TGGCTGATGGGACAGGGAGAAGTCCATCCGTGGCGGATCTTGTTGAGCGGCCTACTTGATGTTGCTGGAGGTGCTCCTTGAGATAGACTGGACCGGAGCCGTACAGGGTTTTAAAGGTCAACACCAACACCTTGAATTTGGCTCGGCAAAGAACATTATTAGGGCTTGCTAGTGCAAAGGGAAAAAGTGGAAATTTGCCACCAAAATGTGGCAAATCGCTGTTTTCCCGCTTCATACTACCTAGCATCAATGATGTTGCACTAGCATTGGTACATGCGAGCACAAATTTGCTAGCACTGCTCCATGATCGTATGTTATCCATAGAGTGCTGTGTGCATAGATTCCTTTATTTTTCAGCTTTAGTTCTATCCAGATATTTATTGATTAATGTTCAATAAACTGGCCCAGAAACCAGCAAGATTGCATAGATGAGCATTTGTGACCTTGAATATGTTTCAGTTTCCTTCAACATCCTTGCACACTAAGTCATTTTTTTTGTTTGTTTACTCATCTGTTCAAGAGCAGAATGTATCCAAGGTCATGAACAGAATCTAAAAGTAAGTTACAGTAATTAATAATTGGCCTCTCGATTCAAAGATAATCAGGAGGCTATAATTTAATCAGCAGCTATTAGTTATTTGCCCGCACATTTGATGATTCTGTGTTTGCTGTTTACAGATGGGACAAAACAAGACAATAAAGAGCTGACATCATAGGAAAATTGGTAGTTTCACACAGATGTTAGCTGTGTGTGTTTGGAATTTCATAGCAGACTGTTGTTTCAGAGACAATAAGTGCCAGAATTACATTCCAGGAGATACTTCATGGTTCTCTTGGGCATATCTATTGAAATTACATTGTTATGGCATACAATATGAAGACACACACTCTATCATCTCTCTCTCTCTCTCTCTCTCTCTCTATCTCTATCTCTGTATCTTATCTATACTTGGCAAATCCTTGAAGTAAATCAGAATGGCCTCATTTGGCTCCCAGGTAGTCTCCCATTCAGACACTGCAAAGGGCCAGCCTCTTAGTTTCAGCAGCTGAATTGCAGATTTACAAGTATTCACACTGGCAGGATGCTTACTTTTGATACATGTTTAATATTTCTTTCTCATCCTGATGGGTTGGTGCATAAAATACAGCAACAGGGAGATTATGCCTAGCAGTTATACACAACGGTCTACATTATATTACATTTTGGACAACAATATGTTATTTTCTACAGGCATTTAGGATGGAGGCACAAAAACCATATTTACAGCTACATAGCGACAATGATCCTCCTTCAGCTCATTGCCACCCACAAAAACGGCCATCTTCCACCAATCACAACATTGCTGCCAAGGGTGCCCTCACATCAGCTATGCATGGAAGACATCAGTCAACATGTGGTGATCACATTGACACCATAATGATGACACTTAACACATTCTACACCCTCTTCCATGCACACAACCTGACTGAGCACTACTAATGCCACAGCTCAGTGGTTAGGTTGGGCTTCTCCAAAACAGGTCTTAGGATCTGCTGACAATTCAAATATATGCAGGAAACACCCCATCCCCCCTTTTTTTTTGCCAAGGAAACAACCAGGATCACCCAGAAGATGACCATTCCAGTCATAACAAGTGATGAGTAATCTCCATTGCCACTACAGGCACGGACCCATTTGAGAAATGATGACAGATGGAAGGACCTTGGAATTTTGGATTGCAAATATATGAACAAAACATAGCATTTGTTCTTAATTGACTGAGCAGATGACAAGAATTACAGAGGGCCATCAGAGGTATTCTTTAAAAAAAAAAAAAAGTCAAGTTGTCTTATCTAAAATTCAATATGTCAAAGGATTCAAGATGTACCTAAGAATGACTGAGAAGTCATTTTGAACATCACTTCTGTAAAAGAATTTCATGAAGTCCTTGAACAGAGCAAATTGAGGGGGAACGACTTTGAAACCTGCAGTGGACAACGAAATATTGATGACCTCTAAGAATGAAATGTCATACCCCATCACCGAGTTGTACTTCTTTGAGAGCGAGATCGCTACAGGAGATGAAAGGAGGACACAGTGATCACACGCCCGATCAGACTGACAGTTCATGTTTTGTCAAAAGGTCCAACTCCAAAGCTATTCACTTTAGTATGAAATTGCTTAAAGGGATATGGGTTAGCTCTCCAGTGAAGGTGTCACCCTGTTGAAAGCAATCAAAGATATGGAGGTGGAGGAACCTGGGCAGTTGAGGGCATCAGAGTGTACTAAACTGCAGACAAAAGTCAGACGCTCATGTTTTTGATAGAAAGATGATATGTATTTAACCTTGGCACTCCATTTTCTTCTTAAGCCACCACAGAGTTCTTCAGCAGTATTGATTTGCTTTGCACCCTTGTATTCAAAGGAGCATAGTGAAAACTTTGGCAAACACTTGAGGTGTTTTCTTTCCAAGGTGCACCAAACATCTCCATTACAAAGCACACTATTGTTAAGCTAGGAGAGGGGTGCGTGTGCATGTATGTGCGTGTGTACACCGAGCAATCAACAAAAAGTTGTTCAGCAGTTAGTGACTGGGTTCGCACGACACATTAAACCTCAGTAGGTTTACCGCGTGAGTAAACCTACTGAGGTTTAAAGTGTTGTGCGATCCCGGAAAGGTTTAGTTAGGGTGATTAAGGAGAGTCTCCTTAACCACCCTACTGAACCATGGCTTGCAGTAGGGTTTACTTACCCTACTGAGGTTTAGCATGTCGTCTGAACCCAGGCAATGCACAAACCCTCCTGCAAGCCAAAGGGGGCATAGAGCAGAGCAGCAAACAATGGCTGCTGCTCTGGCCAGGGGGCTCTGGCTGATGACAGCCAGCCAAGTGCCCAAGCATCACTTAGCGCAGCTGTCATCAGCTTCCACCAGCACTTCTGCTGAGGTCATGAGAGTGGGATTGTTTGCGAGCAATCCTACTCTCCCGGCATCAGCTGGAATGCACGGGGAAGCCCAAAAGCACTTCAGTGGAGCAGGGGATCCAGGCACTCCGGCCACGCTTGCTTTCAAAAGCAAATGAGACCGGGTGCCTGGATCCACTGTGCCACCTTCGCTGCCACCGCTGCTGTCCTTTCAGCTGAAAGGACAGCGGTGGTGGTGAAAGTGGCTCCTCCTGCACATTCCCCACTCGGGGATTGGGCAGGAGGATGCACACATCAGAGCCCTCCTGCCCCCCCTGAGCCCCACTCACCGCCGTCGTCCGCCCCTTCCACATCTGCGTGTGGCAGATGCCATGGTGGGGCTGGCATCGTTGCGTGTGTGTCCACCACCGCAGTGTCTGCCACGCATGTGTCCTTTTCCCACTTGGGAAGGGGTGGCCGGTGGCAGTGAGTGGGGCTTGGGGGGGGCAGCTGGGCTGGCTTCTGGCCAGCTCCTCCACCTCTTTGCCATGTCGCCGCCTGTTCTTTCACCCGGCAATGGAGAAGAAACAACTTCTTTAGCTCCTTCCTCTCCACTGCCGGGCAAAAGGACAAGCGGGGATGCGGCAAGGGAGTAAGGCTCCTCTACCCCTTCGCCGCATCCCTGCTTGTCAATGGGCCGGTTGCTGGTGTTCCTTTCGAGCAGTTCTTCCTGCGCCTCTTTTCCCTCCCGCCTGCTGCGCTGATCGACCAACTGGGCTATTGGCACGGGAGGCGGGAGGGAAAGGAAGCACTCTCCCAGTTCGCCCCCCCCCCCCCATTCCTGCTGGGTAGTGGCACTCGTGGGTGGCACAACACAGTGGAAACAGGTAGGCAAATTGGGGGGGCGAGGAGGCACAGCCACAGCATCGGCGTCGGTGTGCGCAACGCAGGGTTGCTGCGTGCATGCCTGACCCCCTGTTGTGCACGCTGATGCCGATGCCAGCATCTGCTGTGGGCCCTCTTTGCACTTGAAGGGGGCAGTCGGTGGCGGAGGTGGGCAGCGGCGGATGGCAGCAGTGGTGAGTGGGGTTTGGGGGTGGGCCAGCCGGGGGGGCTCATTGCCCTTGCTCAACAGGGACCGCAGCCCCACCGAGCAAGGACAAGGAGTCTCCAACAGCTGGTGAAAAGTGCTGATTGGGCACTTCTCTCTAGCTGTCATCCCAACTCGTCTCCCCTCATTGCTCCTGCTGTGTCCTCTGGGATACTGACCAGAGAGGACTGAGGGGAGAGGCAGCACCTCCAGACCCCCGCAGTGCCTGACCATTAGTCGGGCACAGCTGGGGCCTGGGGCAACTCTAAACCAAAAGCGGCGCACGTCAAAGTGATGTGACGTGTGAACCCAGCCATTGTGTTGCAATGGGACTTGGGGACCCCTATTCATCTAGGAAGTTCTTTGGATGATCTTTGACCAGTCACTCTCTCAGCTTAATCTACCCCATAGGATTGTTGTGGGCATACAGGGTAAAGCATATACACCACCCTGAGCTCCTTGGAAGAAGCATGTAATAAATAAGATACAAATAAATACAATACAAATGGTAAAAATGTAATAAATAAAATACAAATGATAAAATACAGCACCTTTTCTTTTGGTCTTTTTGTAGCATGGAGGAGACCTGAACACACATACATACTAGCAAATGGACCCAGCTTCACATGGGTGGGAATAGCCCTTACACTGATACAGCAGAGACTGCAAGCAAACTTATGCATATGTTAGAGAGTTGGACATATCTGAGTGAGGCTGCCTCTCACAGCAGGGTAGAAGGACAGGCATATTACTGTGCCCCTCTGCCTACTAATCTCCTGTGGCTTCAAACTGTATGGAATGCAAATCTATGTGCTTGTTAGGGAGGTCTCCACCTAGTGGCAGAAGTTGAAATGCAGGCTTCAACCACATGGACACATTGGACACATTTAAATTAATTAAAATTGATTAATACATGTTAAAAACAAAATAACCCTGAAGTGCACATCTCTAGCATCTTTTTAGTATGCATGCCAAGTTTTAGGTGTCTAACTTTCACGGTCTTGGAGCTATCGGTGTGATGGACAGAAACACATCCATATATATATATATATATATATATATATATATCAACAGTAGGTGATCACTCGTGACAGACCGAGTAAGATTGTCTTCCAGGATAACATTACAAAAGAAAATTATATAACGACAAACCAATGTGATGTAACCGTTCGCCTTGCACGGGTGTAGCGGGCCGAAATCGCCCCCGCTAATGCTCGCGCGAGGCTCGTGCACACCCACCTTTTTCTGGCGGCGGCTCACTGCAGAGAGGCGAGCTGCCCGCACCGCCCGTGCTGGTCCCGTCGCCAGCAGCTCGAGCGGCGTGGAGAACACTCCACACCGCTCGGAAGAACGAGGCGGGGGGGTGCCGCCACGGAGAATCGATGCGGTGGAGAGCCGAGCCCCCCCCACAGGTACGTGAACACCGCTGCAAACCATACTCTTGGCCATATTTAGTCATATTGCTATATCGCCAACTGGAAATGACTTATTATGCCATTATTTGTTAGGGGACTGTAGAATTCCTGTTGAATTTTGTGAAATGGGTGAATTCTAAGAAGAACAATATTGTATGTGAAGCACAAGATGATTCCCACAAGATGAATTATCTAGATATTTTGACTCATGAAAGAAAATATGGTACTTTCTATCATTACATAGAGAAAATTGATAGAGAGTAATACACATTAAAATAAATAACATATAACCTTTCACATCTTCAGCATCTTAGGGACAAAGAGAGAAAAGCACCATGACAGGGCACAACTCTAGGCAGCAATAATTTATTTACCTATTGATTAGATTTATACAAAAAAAAAATGGCACTCAAGGTATTTCTACCAGAAAATAGCACTTATGGCAGCTTACAAAAACAATTTAAAATATATTAAAACAATTTAAAATATATTAAAACAATTTATTTATTTATAAATAATAAATAAATAAAACACATTAAAATACAATAAAAGCACAACAATTACAGAATAAAAACAGCAGCACCCCAATCAATCAACCCATTTAAAGGCCAAAGGCCTTCTTGAATAAAGCAGTCTTTGCTTGCCAGCAGAAGGACAGCAGAGAGGGAATGAACCTAGCCTCGCTTGGAAAGGAGTTCCACAGCCTGGGGAGCAACCACCAAAAAGGCCCACTCTTGCATTGCCACCACATGTGTCTCTGTTGGCAGTGGTCTCAGAAGAAGGGCCTCTCCTGTCCTGAAGATCTTAAGGACCAGACAGACTCATATGGGAGAAGGCGGTCTTTCAGGTAGCCTGGTCCCAAGCCGTAATCAACTGTAGATCATATCAACCATGTTCCACAAGAGATCAATAATTCATGGAAACTGGCATTTGCAAGTGAAGGTGTAACAAAGAGGTGAGACACCCGAAAGTGGGTTGAACTAGGTCCACATTTTCTGAATAGAAACAAGAATCTGTGCAGGGTGTCTGTACAGGAAGCTAAGTTCTAAATCATCAGTCAACTAGTCAATAAACTTTGGGTGAGACTACCCTGAGAGTGGTGGGCTTGTGACCACCCTGCCTCAGGGCCACACCATCCAGGTGAGCAGGGAGGTTATCCCATTTCACCCCCATAGGGCCTGCAAAATCTGAATGGATGAGTCGAGGATTAACCTCCACCTAACCCACTCGCAATCTCAGCCCTGTACAGAGACATGAGGTGACATAGTGGAACATGTTTGTTGTAAAACATAGTATGTTGGTAAAAGCCTGTTATTGCATATAGACAATGCTTGATTCAGAGCCACACACAAATACAATCACCATTAGAACAACCAACAGTACTAAACAAATGCCACACTACTACAAGGCGATTGTAAGTTAACTACCAGGACGACTTTCTTTTATTTTTCCAGAATCCAGTTGACAAAAATAGATCTTGCTTATGAAATGTCACCCTTCAGCAGTTTTCATGATGTTTATAGCATTAGATGTCCATACAATAAATTGTATGTAGGTGATACCACTAGAAGCTATTGGAAAGTACAAATGCGATATACAGAACAAAACAAGCAGTCTCCCTTTGATGGATATTTTTACAACATATAAAACTAGTAATCTTGTGTGTGTGTGTTTCACAATAGAAAAATTGGACAGACCAAAGTACTGCTAAAGCAGGAAGCACAATGGATAGTTTGACCGCAAAGTTTAATATTGTTCTAATGAACAAATAAGGTATCTAATGATGCTTCGTTATTGTTGTCAGGAGACCTTTCCATGTAAATTTCTGTGGCATCTCTATGCTAATGCAGCAATTCCTTCCTAGTCTGGAACGGAACCCATTCCACGTCTTTCAGAAGCAGCTTTCTTTTATCCTGTGCCTTGCATATGTAGGCACAATTATCTCAATAAGCTATTTTATTTAACCACAGATTCCTTTCATGCTAAAACTTTTGACACTTGAAGGGGATTCGTAGGCTGTAATCCTATAAATGCTAGCCTAGAAGTAAGTCCCACTGGACTCAATAGGACTTACTTCTGAGTAGACACACATAGGATTGCTCTCCCACTAACATTCAGGACATTTTAGACAGCTTGTTTGAATTTGTGGTTTTACAAAACAATGGTCATACACCTTTTGTTTCACAGTTGACTTTTCCCTCAGATCATTGCATTATAACAGTAACAGGACATCCTGGTTGGTGTCTGTCTGTATGCATATTTTATTCTGGCTCCCATTCTCTTGCTCCCTGCATGTGGTATAAATGGGATTTAATTTTTTTTCTATTATTATTTGCATTAACAAGATGAATGGAGTTTGCAAAGCCTCTTGGGTCACCTCCACTTTATAGTGTTCCTTTGCTAGAGTGAAAGAGTCAGTCAGTCCAAGGGGCATTATTACTCTATAAAAAGAAGTATGCAAGGACATGTAATCCTTGCCAATTTTTAAATTTTATTTTGCTGCATTACCTAGTCTTTTTAAAGTTTCAGAGATAATATAAGATGGAGCATTTTTATCCTTATGTTTGATCAGCTTCCAAACTTTTCACAATTCTCATAATCTACATTTTTAACATTGCATTAAAAACTTGGTTTTTCAGGTGGGAATATGGGGTTGGGTTAGGATATTTTTTTAAAAAAAAATTATACTGTTTTAACTGTATTTTAATTCTGTTTTATTATTGTATTTTATTGATTGTACATCGCCCAGGGTGGCCGGGTGGCGGGCCAGATGGGTGATTCAAAAATGTAATACATAAATAAATTGATGAATGGATCAAATTTCATAAACCAATATGTTAATATATTTTAGTAATAACCATATATTGACTGTTTAGGAAGCTTTCAGCAATCATAGTCCAAGCTGTGAAAGTTATGAGGCAGAAAACAACATATTAAATGTTTTGATTTTATTTATTATCTTAATATTCATGGAAGTCTTTTAACCTTTATTCAGGAGGAATATACGATTGATCCCCCCCCCCACACACAATATTAGATTATGTGTACACAGATTAGAACAGACTATCACATTTTATCTTGATGGTACTCATGTTTAAGCTCTTGTTTCTTACTCATATGGATTTTTTTTACAGTTCCTCTGAAGAAGGGTTTTACACCCAAACTACATTAGGCTTACTGCTCTCTAAGGGATACAGATATAGATATAGATATAGATAGATATATATAGATATATAGATATAGATAGATAGATATCTCCAAGAAAGCACAGCAGTCTAGGGGACTAGAAAGCAACAAAACAAAATGAGAGCACAGCAAGGGGAGCATTTTGGGGTAATTAGTTCAACCTCATTGAATATCCCCCCCCCCCCAGCAAATATCTAAATTAAGGAATATTTGCAGAGTATATATATATATATATATGGATCCAACTGCTTGTAACCCCTTTGCACTCCTCCCAAAACTGTTCTGGAGGGTTGGGGATGCTCTAGAACAGTGTAGAAGATGGCACAGGAAGACTGAAGGGGGTGGCAAAATCAAGAGATACCACTTCCCCACACTTCCATTTCTGGTAGCTTCTGCTGTTTCCAGGCATCTTCTGCAGCTAGCTAGGGGCCTTTCTCAAATAGGTCTCCTTCTGTTTACGTAAGGGCAACAGAATCCATCCCAATGATACTTTTAAATCATGATGGAGGATCATTATTGGGAAGTGCCATGCAGGTGTTTTACTATGCAATATTGTACGTGAGGCCCTCCTCCTTCAGGTTTATTTCAGCTCGAATCAACTGAAACTATGTGAAGAGATGTAAAGATAAGGACACTGTATTCCTTTGTCAATCATAGATTCATAGATTTCATAGATCATAGAGTTGGAAGGAGCCTACAAGGCTATCGAGTCCAACCCCCTGCTCAATGCAGGAAACTAGAGGAGGGGTCTCCCATCCAAGTAATAACCAGGCCTGACCCTGCTTAGCTTTCCATGCTCAGACAAGCTGAGCCAGCATAAGCCACAGGCAGTATGCTTGTATCCCTCATGCCAATCAGCTCCTTTGTTTATTTCAACTTTGATCTCTTAAGCTACCATACATTCAGACACATTCTACCCAATCCATTCATTTCAATGGCCAATAAACTGAAGTTGACATCAACAGAAGCACAAATATACAGGCTGTATAGATTTTAGTCGTTACACAGAAAGGATAGGTGGCAATTTTCGCTTTGACAGGGCAGCTACTTCACATCCCCTGTTAGCTTACTGCCTTTCCACAGCTATTATTTTAATACAATCGGCTTGTATGACTCCTTAAAGGCTTCCCTAATGGGCTATCCAAAAGCACTGATTTAAACTTGATGACAACAATTATTTAGGTCTGAAAGGCTGCTGAGTGCCTTGAAATCAATAGGAGTTAGCAGCTCCCAACAGCCACGCAATGCCAGTCACTGCTGACATCGTGAGGTATAAACTGTTTTCTCCCTTGCTTTCTGTCCTTCTCCCATTATCAGGCGAGGACAGAGTTATTGCTGCTCTACCTCATGCTGTTGTCCTGGAAACGATTTAGATGGAATTAAAGCAATGAGACCTTAAATATTTAAATGTAATGATTTCCCATAGTTCCCTTTCAAAACATCAGCCAATGCTGTAGCGCTGGTTAATAACAGTTAAAGTGCGAAGAGACAGATCCATTGCTCAGTTTACCTTCGAGAGCTGCTAAGGGCGCAATCCTATGGCAATGAGCGTAAGCCCCTGAACTCTGCAGTGTCTGAGGTTGCTTTCCCGACCTCGGAGAGGCAGCCGGCATGGTTCTGTCCATGCCAGCTATGAGGGGGAGGGGTTCAGGGCTCCGATTCCCAGCTCCAAAGTTGGAGTGCTATCTCCAACCTTGGATCTGGGAATCCAAAATATCCTATGGCCCCTGAGGCACTCTCTAGGGGCCATCATAGGATTGCTCCCTAAGCCTATCAGGAATATTAAAAACAATTAAAATCAGAGTTACAACATGCCTTGTTTCTGTAGGCTGGTTATCTGTTATGAAGGCAGATTGTCAATCTATCCTTTCTTAAGTATCATGGAGGCAGTGCATATGCACCGCTTCTTAGTGAAGTATCTGGATTTAAGCCCAGGAAGAGCACACTTAAATTCATGAAACCTAGCCTTTGAATGCATGATATGGTGCAGGAAAGGAAAGAGAACTGCTGATATTTCACATGCACACACTCAAACTACTTTATTGATTTGGAAATCTTTCATTAAAAAAAAGATGAAATGCCCCTCAAGTTCACTTTTGATCCCAGACCCAGTCTTTAAACATCAGCTTTTCTATGCTCCACAAAAGAAGGAACAGTTCAAGGACTAGAAGAAGGATGGATTGTATAGATCAGTGTTCTCCAATCTTGGTTCCCCAGATGTTTTTGGCCTACAACTCCCAGCATGCCCCAGCCAGCTATGCTGGCTGGGGCATGCTGGGAGTTGTACGCCAAAAACATCTGGGAAACCAAGGTTAGAGAACACTGGTATAGATAGACAAATATGATGAGGACCTGCCATTGGCATGTGATCAAATGGTAAGCAATTCTGAGGAAGCCAAACCTAACTGTTTCATTTCGACACTTCCATTCACTTTTACTTCTCAGCATGGTATTTCATTTCAACACTTTGCTGGGTGTGGGACAGTGAAACCCCAGGCTGCTTCTCCCCTCACCGTCTTGGATCATATAGTCCTAAATGGCTAGCACACTACTAAACACATGGTCTCCACATTGTATAATATAGAGCAGAGCTGAAAATTCCTTCCACATATTTTCCCACCATTTTCATTGAATCTGATAGAAAAGAAATGGCTTTTGAAAATAAATTCAAAGAACAAGAAATTTCAGAGAAATTCTCATTGGTTGGGTTCAGGGTTCTCGTGCTTGCCTTACTTAAGAGGTGGCTGAGGAATGTGTACCAGTGTCCTGTCTTTCATTGCACAATAATCTTTCTGCAACTGCATTAGAGACAAATTATATCCACAATCACTCCTCAGAAATTTCATTCAATTCATGTGGAAGATCCTGGGGAAGGCGCTGAATCCTAAAGAATGATAACCAGAGCTGAGCCAAAATTTCTCAGAGGCTTTTTTCTCAGAAATGCCCTGAGATTTTTCTTTTCTTACCCCACTAGAAATAAAAGGCCACTTTGCAGAATTTCCTCTCATTTTTTGGTAGGTTTTGCCTTCCCTCTTCCCGCTCCCCAATACCCTGGAACAATGCCAGGCATGGGGTATTGTGGAGAATGCAAAATGGGGGCCAGGCGGCCAACACAGTTGCTGCTGTTGCCACTTGCAGTGGCAGTGCAACCCCACCCCTGAAACCATTACAAAAGAAGAAAGAAATTGTGTTACAGCCCTTGCCATTGGTGAGTCCTACTTAGGGATGTGTGAGGGTTTCATTTGGGGGGTGGAAGTGAAGCAAATGCGTCGGGCTCGACCCCCCCCCCCCAAACACCATCACTCCTACCTGTTTCCCCAGCTCGACTCATGTTCTCCTGTGCTGAGCCAGGGAAGCGACTTCCGGGTTCCCAGAGGTGTGCTTTTTACATAGAAAATGGTGTAAGATACCCCCCCAAATGGCTACAATTTGTGCAAGTTACGCAAATTGTGGCCTGCTTTTATTTTTATTTATTTATTTATTATTACATTTATATCCCGCCTTTTTTCCTGCAAGGAACCCAAGGCGGCTTACATAATCCTAACCCTCCTCTCCATTTTACCATATCTTATGCCATTTTCTACATAAAAAGCATACCGCTGGGAACCCAGAAGTCCTCCGAGCAGCTTGAGGGATGCTTGCTTTTGGCTCGGCAAGTGCAGTGGCAGCACTTGCCAAGCGCCCAGCGAGTCGGGTGGTGGGCGGATCACCCAACACTAGCCCTACTTCTGAGAAATTGTTGGAAAATTTCTCCTCCAGCTGGATAAACTTGGTGAAATTGTCTCCCCAATTTCTCTGCCCATAAATAGGGTGGAGAATTTCAAGAGGTCATTTTTGCACAGCTCTAGACTGTAAATATGACAACAACAGCTTGAAATGTCTCAAAGCAGCATGAGAGAGAGATTTAAAATGTTCCCATTCCCCCCAAATCTGCAAAAATCCAAATAAAAAATCCCTTCAGAACCCAGTTAAAGTTGATTCACAAATGGTACTTGTACCAATCCAAACTACATAGGATTAACAAACTCTTATTACTTAAGTGTTGGAGAGGTTATTGCTGGTATGTTACTACATATGTGGTGGACTTGGGATATGGAATTCAGTGCTGTCTTAAATAGTCCCACTTACTTAATCTAAAACTGGCTCTATTTAACATTTTTGAGGGCAAGCTAGATCACATTCTCTACAGAAGCCTACATGCTTTACCAGGCTAGCTGCATTGAGCATCTGCATAGGGCTAAGAGTTACTGGCCATAATCCAATACCAAGTCTATGTTTTATTGTGGTCTTTGTATTGTTAAATTTCTTATAGCTAAACAGGTATTTTTACTCAATAGAGTTTTTCTGGTTTCCCTTACACACAGAGACACCCACCAGGAATTTATTCTACTTTTGTTCTTTGCTTATGGGTGGGTTGCAGTCACAGGTCTTCCTGTAGTCTCCAGCCAAATGATAGCAGGTGCATTCAGGTCAGAGAGTGACAAAGAAGGACCTGGATTTATTCTGTCCTGCAACCCACCACATTCCAAACATGTGACCAGCATATACAGGGCCGGCGCTACCGCTAGGCAAACTAGGCGGTTGCCTAGGGTGCGTGGCTGAAGAGGGCGCAGAAACGCTGCGCTCCTCTTCGCTGCTGCCCCCGCGCCGCCCCTGCCGGGCCTCCCCCCCTCCGAAGCTGCCGCCGCGCCTCCCCCCGCCTGCTGCTGCCGCCACCGCCGCACCTCCCCACTCGCCACCGCCACAGCACCTCCCTGCCCGCCCATCGCCGCCGCTGCGCCTCCCCGCCTGCCACTGCCGCCGCACCTCCCCTCCCCCACCACCCCCACCACCTACCTTCTCCGCGTCGCTTCCGGAGCCCCGCCCGTGCTGTTTTGATGGGAGGAACCAGGGCAACAGGGCTTAAACAGCCCTGTTGCCCTGGTTTCCCCGGCAAAAAGCAGAGCGCGGGGGTCCCGTCGCGTCACTTCCTCCTCCTCGGAGGCGGCGGCGGCGGCAGCCAGGGCAGGGGGAAGGTAGGTAGGTAGGTAGGTGGTGGCGGCGTGGGGGGTTTTGCAGAGCAGGGCTGCTTTGCTCCAGAGCCCCCCCCCCACGGCACGAGAGGGGGCGCGCTAAATATAATTCCGCCTAGGGCGCCAAACTGCCCTGCACCGGTCCTGAGCATATATATGCAGCAGGGTCTCAGTCTCACAAAGACAACAAGCCTGTGGCTTATGCTGGCTCAGCTTGTCTGAGTGTGGAAAGCTAAGCAGGGTCAAGCCTGGTTTTTACTTGGATGGGAGACCCCTCCTGCCTCCTCTAGTTTCCTGCATTGAGCAGGGGGTTGGACTTGATAGCCTTGTAGGCTCCTTCCAACTCTATGATCTATTTATGAAATCTATGAAAGATCATCTCTCTGACACACAGACCCCACTCCTGGATGTTGGATGCAGCATCCTTTTGCAACATTTGTTCCTTCCTTCATTCCTTCTCCTTCTCCTTCCCTCCCTCTCTCTCTATATATATATACCCTAAGTGTAAGCTTGATGAATCTATCAGACCTTGCTAAATATAGATGAGCTTAATCTGTAACTCAAAGAGAGTTTGCAAAAATCTGCATAGTAAGGTGATTACCCTCCTCCTGGTAAACTAAATTAGTTTTTTTCTCTCTCTCTCTCTCTAATGAATATACATACAGATGCTGTTACTAAGCCTTCTCAAATCTCCTCTTTTTGCAGTATGACTCTAGTATGCCTCTTCGTCATTCTGTGCTGAGGCATTTAAAGACATCTAAGGATATTTAATGGCTTGATGGGGGAAGCCATGTCAGGTGTTTTTAACAGGTCTACGCTGTATCAAACATTGTTTTAGACATTAAATTGTTTTTAATTTTTTTTCTTATTATTTTGGAAATTTTTAATACTTGTTTTATTGTACTATTTTAGGAACTGTTGTAAACTGCCCAGAAAGCTTCAGCTATTGGGCAGCATAGAAATGAAATGAAATAATGAAATTAATAAAGAAAACAAAAAGAAAAGAGACCACAAAGTCCCTCCCTCCCTCTCCCCCCTCCCTCTCTCCTCTTCATCTCTCTCTGCTTCTCAGCCCTTCTGCCTTTCTGCCTAACTTGCACTGGGAGCGATTACCACCCTCACCCCGGGGAATCCTCCTCACTAATTTTGTATGTTCCCTGGGTGGTATCACCTTGGGAAAAGTGGCAAAAGGAAGGGACACTGGGGAGACATGGGCTTCCCCCCCCAAAAAAATCCCAGGGATCTAGCAGTGAAAAGGGGGGGGTTAAGTCCCCCTTTTAACTAGCAATGTTCTCCCCAGGCTTTTGAAGCATTTGACAGCTCAGTTTGAAAGCTCTAGGGGGGGAGATCTACTTACCTGCCCCCTTAGGGGGCAGTGGACAGGGTGGGTGCCTGCTGAACTTTGCCAGCAGCTCCCCCCCTCCTGCCCAGTAGCCACCCCAGGGTCCCCACTGCCACCTGCATGTAATTGTGATTGCCCGCAGTTGTGCACGGGCAGCAATAATTTCCCCTCCCCCCGCAAATATTTGTGAAAATTAATTTAGCTAAACATTATTTTTATTTTAATTTACCCATCCCAGGCAGCCCCTCCAAGGTACTGCTGCTGACCCTTGGAGGGACTTCTCAGGGACAAGGTAAATTGGCATCGCATAAGCCAGTTTGACCATTTGAGGTGTAAAGTCAAAAACGTTTGAAGTGTAAAGCCAAGCTGCGGCGAGCCAAAAATGGTGGGGTTGGAACGGAAGCCTCTGCCAGCTGCCCCTAAGTGCTGATTGGGTATTTTGCGGGTGGCCCTGGCAGTCACCTACTAGCCACTTAGCAAAAGAAGCAAGGGGAGTTGCCACTCTTGCCAAGTGGCTTGCTTGTAGTTGGGCTTGAGCCACGATGGGTCATGTCGTCTGCATTTGGATGACACGCCAACAACCCATCGTGGGTCGAACGAACAACCCGGACTACAAGCCATGGGTTGTCAGGGTGACTTATAACCCCCAAATAAGCCACCCATTACAGGTTCGCATGGCATGCGAACCCACCGTGGCTTATAAGCCACGGTGGGTTAGGGTGTTGAACGAACCCAGTCTTTCTCCCTCCCTCCCTCCCTCCCTCCCTCATTCTCTTTCTCTGAACTTCTGTTGAACTGTATAATCTCCTGGCTTCCTGAGCACAAATTCCTGAGTGCTACATACATTCTAACTAAACCTTTGAACTGTAAACTATTAACCTTTTTGCTGAAATTGACTAGCACACCCCCCCCAACACATACCCAACACACACACACACACACACACACACACACACACACACACACACACAACCCCATAATATACTAAACCCAAACTAAATACAAAAATGGAGAACAGTTCTGTTCCAACACACTCTGGATTTCATAACTGGTTCAGGAGTAATTCAGAAACAGATAAAGAGGCAATTACATCCAATCATGGTAACCCTTGATTCTGCTTAAAGACTGAGACAAAGCCAGTGTCTTTGTGAATACAGTTCATGAATTGTTCTCTCGCTGAATACAGACTGAACAGTGTAAGTGGAATAAGAGATATCATCAACTTCCTGATTGATTTGTTGTTTTACACATTTATTTTCTTCCCCATTAGGCTGACAAACAGAATGTCCAAGGGCCTTATAACAAGCACTGGGTGTTCAAAACCATGGAACATTTCCCTTAATTCTCAATCTGTAATATACTTTTTTTTTTTTTTAGTTTTCTATTAAGAAAGCAGTCGTATAGAAGACTCAAGCTAAATTTCATTTCAGTAAACCTATAGCAGCTGCTATGATCAGTGAAGCAGTGTGTGTAGATGTAAATGATATAAAACTCACTCCCAACCACTGCAGCTATTAAGCTTTTAAAAGTGCTGTCTGTGGAGGCATTGCCAGGCTGAAAACTCGATCAGTCAAGATAAGTGACGTCTTATGTATGGCAGCAAATTTTTCGCCTAAGACAGGGCCAACACCTTTTGCTGCCTGAGGTGAAGGACAATATGACCCCACCACCACCACCACTTAAAAAGCCAAATGAACTGGCAGTTGAACGTTCGTAGGGATGTTGGAGAAATCCACAATGGATTCAAATGAGTTTGGATGTCTATGAATCTGACCTGCAGATTTTGCAGGAGCCCAGCTTTTTTGGAGTCACGCAGATTTCATGGATTTGTGGATCATTTTTTTCCGGGGAGGGGGAGATTTATGCAAATGCACATTAGCAAACAGGAACAGGAGTTCAGTAACAACATGGGAGGGGCCAGGTTGCTCTTCTAATTGCTCCTGGGGAAGGCTGTCAGCTGAAGCCTCCAGTTCCTCACCTGGCTCTGGCTGGAGCCCGTATTGCTGTCTCTCCCCCTCCTCTTCTTCTTCATCAGATGAATCCTCCTCCAGGTAGGACATGACACCCCATGCTGTTTAACACCTACATCAAACCACTGGAGGAAATCATTTAGAGGCCTGGGCTGCAGTGTCCCCAGTATGGAGATGACAAAGATCTCTGCCTCTTGTTTCCATCAACAAATCCCAGGGAGGCACTGGAACTCTTAATGAGGGTATAAAGGCAGAGTTGGTATGGATTAAGCTAAACAAGCTGAAGGTTAATCTAGATACGATGGTGGTATTGTGGGTAGGGAACTCAGTCAATCTGGATAGAAGGTTGCAACTGGTATTAGATGGTGTTGCACTCTCATTGGAAGAGTATACAGTCTGGGGGTTCTCCTGGACTCATTAAAGAGATGACAACAGTAGAAGGTTAAGCTCACCATAGCTGCAACACAATCTAGAGAAGGCAGACCTTGCCTCAGTTAACCATGCACTAGTTACATCCAGACTAGTCTACTCTAATTTGCTGTATTAGGGGCCACCCCTGAAGATGACCCAGAAACTTTAACTGGTGCAGAATGGGGCCAATTACTTGTTGGAGCTAGGCTGTCAGAACCTATTACACATATATGATTCCAGTTGCACTGTCTACCGGTGCAGTTCTGAGCCCAATTCATGGTGCTGGTTTTGAACTTTAAACCCCAGGTTTGGGGCTGGGTTGTTTGAAGGACGACCTACACCTACCTGCCTGTGCCCTAAGTTATGCATCAGAGGCCCTGCTCACTCTCCAGACAGTGAGATCAATTAGAATGAGAGGCATTAAAGACATGGTCTTTTCAGTGGTGGACCCTAACTTATGAACTCTCTCACAAGAGATGTGTGACTGACCCCCCTCAGTGATGGGCTTTAAAAGGGCCTTGGACCCAGTTGTTTCAGATTGCTTTTGGCTGAGCTGTTTTTACTAAGCAATTGCTTCTGATATTTAAATTGTTGCTTTAGATTTTATTTTTATGATTGTGCTTTAGCAGGGCTCAAAATTGTTTAAAGGGTTTGTTGCTGGGTTTTCTGTCTTTTGTGACATGATTTAAAATTTCCATGTTTTTATTGTAGTAGGATTTTGTAGTATTTACTCTGCATTATGTTTGCAAGCCACCCTAAAATGTCATTGTCTTAAAAGGTGGCCTAGAAAAACCTTACATAAAACAAACAAATAAATAAAAACATTAAAGTCAGAGGGGAAAAAATAGAATTTACTGTAATTAGTAGCATGAAGTGGTTGACCTAGTAACTGACTGAACTAGTGTTGATCTATTAAGCAATTGAAATAGCATTGATGCAGGTTGGTAAGAATAAATCCCGTGTCTTCACAATTTATTCAATATGAAGCAGATCAAACAGCAGTAATGGCTGATCCACACATTCCAAAAACAACAACACAAAAAAATCACATGGAGAATTTGTCAAGGACTGTAGCATTTCAGACTGCAAGTGGAAAACTAGCTTATGCTCCCCTGCATAAACAAAACAACAACAACAACCCAACAACTTCTACGCATGGACATGTTGCCAAAGTGCTTCTATGTCTCTAGGCCTCCACCTTGCCTGTCTTTGACCATTATGCTGGCAAAGGCTAACAGTTCAAGGCAATGGTGTTTGGTTGTCAGGGCCAGTACCCACCATAAAAATGATGCTGTTTATTGTTTTATTATTTATCCTATATTGTGTGACTAATTTGATCATCATTATTGTTTGTTTTATTTGGTATGGCTAAAGGGTCATGGCTTTGTATGTCACCTTCATCTATAAGGATGAAGGACAGATTAGACATGTTTTGAGAAGAAAGAAAGAAAGAAAGAAAGAAAGAGAAAATCACTCCCACTGGAATAAAGAAGACACCAAATGCCTAGAGCAGGGATGGGGAATGTGTAGCCATCCAGATGTTGTTGGACTGCAGATCCCACAATTTCTGATGGAGGGTTGGAGTCCAACAACATCTGGAGGGCCACACATTCCCCACCCCTGACCTACAGTAATGGAATTCCAGGATGTGCCAAGCCAATCTGCCCCTCCCTTCTCTGAAATGAACTTTGGTTAATACACTTCCACTCATTAATTGACAATGCTGAAAGTCCTGTGAGCCTTTGTGACCATCTGTCAGACTCCTGCCCAATCTCAGCTCATAGGAGACTTCTTCAGAGAAGGAGGATTGGATTCCACAGTAAACACCACTCCCACGGAAGATGTGGGGCAGCATGAGGAGTCCTGTTGCAGGGACACTTTGCCTTGGCCCCCAAAGGATTTCTTCAACACCAGGCCCAGTACTGTCTTGGTTTCTGACTCTCCTATAGAGCTCAGGAGGTGGCGGACCAGGTGGGTGACTCAACTCATCATCAGAACGTCCTTCTCCTGGCTACCAGAGGACCCTTTCACCCAAGGTCTACTGGGGAGGAGGCAGAAGTCCCAGATACAGATAATGAGGAAGCAGACCCAGCAGCAACTGCCAAACCAGAGGTAGCTGTCAGCTTGTATATAAGTCCTCAGCAGCTCCTTGTTCCAGCTCCCTTCAAGCCA
Organism: Shinisaurus crocodilurus; assembly: GCA_021292165.1. Lineage (NCBI taxonomy): Eukaryota > Metazoa > Chordata > Lepidosauria > Squamata > Shinisauridae > Shinisaurus > Shinisaurus crocodilurus. Next base: position 16,412 of record JAHFWL010000100.1, on the reverse strand, counting down.
TTGCTCTGTCTCAGTGCTCCAGCTGTCTTTGAGGCATTGCTCCAGCTCCTTGAACATTGACACCCTCCGCCTAGTACTAGTGGCTCACACGTCAAGTATCTATGACTCCCCCCCCTTTTCATAAAGATAAAGTCATACATCTATAAACTTTCTCATCAAGCCACAGAGCTACAGATGCATAAACACTTTGAAAGTACTACACTTTGTCTCGAATTCTCTCTTCACAACCCTTGATGTACTGGGTGCTCTCATACGGCGCTGCCTCCTCTTCATTAGCTTTCTATACCACTACTTCTTTGAGCTCATCATATTTGTAGATTCTTCAAGGGAGACGTGGGAAGTGATATTAGCTTGTCTCATGGAGATCAAAGCAAGAAGCTTTATTACTCTAGGGATTCAATCTACTCCCTCCCCCCCCCCACATACTTTTAAGGCTCTGCTCTAAATGTGCTGTATTACCTGCCACATGTCCCTATAGATCACAAGTAATTTGTTCAGCATTAAAAGTGGAAAAGTACAATCACAGTTAAATAACACTTGCAGAAATTAGGTTGACACTACTTATTGTGGAAGAAGGTCTTTTTTTCTTTTTTCTTTTAGTGTCAGTACCTAGTGGATAATGGGGGTAATTGGGGAGAGATGGATTAGAAGGCCTTAAATCAGTTGAGAGTTTTTGATGGTATCATAAAGGGAGAGTGAAAAGCCTGAGCAGTTTGTAATGACGCAAGAATCCCATCAGAAGACACAATGAGCAATCCGCAGTAAATCCTTCATGTGTGGCTCACCATGCTGTGTTATATATACGGATCTCCTCATAAGAGCAGAACAGAAAAAGGATGCCTACTGGGGAATGAGAATTGTTGAAAGAGAACATTAGGCCATGGTATACCTGTAAGGGAGCACTCAAAAGCTATGAACAAATACTTAGAAACAAGAAGATGGCAGCAACTACTGCCCTAAAACTCCACAGTGCCATAAATCTTGGTTACAAAATTATGCCAGAGCTGGACATATGGGTCATGCCAAGGATGTTGGAGAAATCTGCAATGGACTCAATGAGTTCAAATTTCTCAGAATCCAACTTGTGGATTCCATGACAGACTGACTTTCCCCATGTTGCACAGATTCTGTGGACATGTGAACTGTTTTATTATTTTACGTAATTTTACACAAATTTAGTCATAGTGAAAAAAAACACCAACCAAAAATACACATTTCCCCCATAGGCAAAAGCAAGAAAATAGGCATTTTGGGGGGATTTGCATATTTTGGGGGATTTGCACATTTTCAGGAGTGCGAATTCGCAGAACTCTGAATCTGAGCAAATGTGTACGAATGTGTTTGCGCAAAATCCGATTCCGTCAATGAGGAGATGATGGAACAAAAGGCACCTGCCAACCTGCAAAACATGGACGGAACACATTTTACAACATCTGCACATCTCTAGTCATGCCACCACTCTTGGGATGTTCCACAAATGACTTGTGGGCCCATCTCCAGTCTGCCCCAAAGAAGCCCCTTTCAGGGCATAGGGAGGGAGGGATAACAGCAGAAGCCATGCTGATGGCTGCTTCTATGCCAGTGCAAGTCCCAGTGCCAAAAACAAGAGGGATAAAGAGCAGAAGGGGCAGTGTTATGAGATATGGGGAATCCAGATCCAAATCTCTGTTTTGCCACAATGTTCCCTTGGTGACCCTGGGCAAGTTACTATTTTCTGAGACACCCTTTATCAGTGTTCCAGTTGCTATGACAAAATGTAATAGAGGACTTTCCATCCCTAACATAACAAGATGGAAATGTTATCACCTTGGATTAGTGCTGGTGGGAACCAGCCACACTGCGGGAGAAACAGACTTTATGCCTGCCCACAACACTGAGGCACTCTGGCACTGTCAGCTGATTGGAGTATACCATATTTTTCTGTGTATAAGACGATACTTTTTCCTTAAATTGGTAGTTGAAAAATTGAGGGTCGTCTTATACATGGGGAAAAAAATACGGTAGCTTCCAATCGCGTGAGCTTCCAAACAGCGAGCCGCCCGGAGCCCTGCAGGGCGGGTGGCAGGATGTGAGCCGCCCGGAGCCCTGCAGGGCGGGCGGCAGTCCTCTGGCCGGCTGAGCCGGTGGAGGAAGGGGAGAAGGGGAGGAGCGAGCGGCTGAGACAGTGGCGGGGCGCGAGCCACCCGTAGCCCTGCAGGGCGGGCGGCAGTCCTCTGGCCGGCGGAGAAAGGGGAGAAAAGGAGGAGCGGCTGGGCCAGCGAAATGATATGTTTCGAAAGTAATAGTGATGCATAATATCATAGTACTGGTCTGTAAATGTTGCCTAATTACTAAATAAAAATGTGTTCTGTTTTATGTTTAAAATATTGGTTTCTGAATTTTGGGTTAGAAAAGTTGGCGACATCTTATACACAGAAAAATATGGTAAATGAGAAAAAATTCAGAACTCTGAGTTCCTGAGGTGGTAACAAGACTACTCACGGGTAATGGTGTTTTCCTCTGATTAGGATCAACATGTCCTTACTGACCAAACCTTGAATATATACTCTTGAGACTTGTGTTGACATAGTTTCTTATAATGTGAGGAGCCTTTTTTCCTGCTTCAGAAAAGAGAAGAAAAGAAAAATCAGAATGAAATGAAAACAACAGTAATCATATCCCAGATCTTTTGATCCCTCAGAACATGCACTCAGTACACTTTCTCAGAGAAGCCTTAAGGGCTTTGACATATTAAATTCTAGAGGTCAACCTACAGAAAATCAAAGTAACGTGTGTGTGTGTGTGTGTGAGAGAGAGAGAGAGAGAGAGAGAGAGAGAGTTCTCTTTTCCATTTGTATAAGTACCTGAAGGCCATTAAAAAAAATAAGGAATGTAAGCATTTTAAAGTATGATGAAAGGAGAAAACAAAGTAGTATCTTTTATTTGTGGAAATTCTCCCAGTAAAGTTACATGGAGGGTTGTTTTTGTTTTGTTTTGAAAGTCAAGGTTATAAGGAGTTTGGTTAAGATTAGAAAATGCAGCTTTCACTAAGTTTGTTCATATTATAACATTTTACTATGATGATAGACATATTTATGCATATTAGGCAAGGAAAATGCATGCATTTGTGGGTGAACTAGTTATCGGAAGATATTAAACATTTGCTTTACGAGGTAAACACTGCTATCTTGGACCATGTAAAGGAATGGAGTTATAAATGATTTTCAGTATTGCTGTAAACAATGCTTAATTCTTTCCAAGCCTTGCGTCTGATTTAGAAAACAATCATTCGCTGGCTTTCAGATTAAATGTTTCCAGAAAAAAGCTCCTAAACTTACTTTGAAGTCACTAATAGTGCAAAGCTGAAGCAAGTGCATTTTTGTAATTACCAGGGATGTGGGAGATTTTGTCCAGTTTGCCTACTGATAAGAATTTATTTATTTACTTATTCATTCATTCATTACATTTCTATACCGTCCAATAGCCAAAGCTCTCTGGGTGGCTTACAACAGTTAACACCATAAAATACAACATGATAAAATACAATATAAAAAGTTTTAAAATTTAAAACTATAGTAATAAAATAAAAAATAAAAGCGAAAATAAAACCCAGCAGCAGTGCAAAGATTTAAATACAGTAAGGGTGCAATCCTATGGCCAATAGACAAGAATCTAGACCAGTGTTCTCCAACCTTGGGTCCCCAGATGTTTTTGGCCTACAACTTCCAGCATGCTGGGAGTTGTAGGCCAAAAACATCTGGGGACCCAAGGTTGGAGAACACTGGTCTAGACAGCCAAAGGATAATTTGGAGTCCCAGCTCTAACCTCGGAAACATGCTCTGAGGTCAGAGCTGGGAGTCCCAAGTCAGAGCATCCTCCCTCCACCCTTACAGCCAGTATGGAAAGATCTGTGGCAGCTGCAGCTCTGAGGTCACAAGAGTGACCTCAGAAAAGGATATTTATGGACAGGGAGGGGGCAGGGAAGAGAGGAGGCAGGCTCTGCCAGCATACATAGTATCTAGCCTCCCCTCTTCGTGTTCCTAAATCCGCTGTCTAAGTCTTTTGCAGGGGGGGGAGAAGTGTGGAGGCTACCATCACCTCCGCGCTCCTCCTACCCTTGGTAGGATGCCCGTAATCCTCCAGGCGCGCGAAGGAGGTGTTTGCAGGTGCATCCTTCCCGGAGGGAGGGAAGGTGAAGGAGGTGTTTGCAGGTGCATCCTTCCTGGAGGGAGGGAAGGCAAAGGAGGTGTTTGCAGGTGCATCCTTCCTGGAGGGAGGGAAGGCAAAGAAGGTGTTTGCAGGTGCCTCCTTCGCGCCGTGCAGTCAAGCCCGGCCATGCCGCGGGCCTGCCAAACAGCCTCTTCCCGGCTCCCCCACACCTACCCTGAGCTGCTGCCGAATCAGCTGTTCGGTGGGGAATCAGCTGTTCGGGGGGAAATCAGCTGTTAAGCGGCCACATAGGGGGAATCAGCAGAGAGGCGGGGGCTTGCCCCGCTCCGCCCAGAAGCCCTCCGCTGTTCCGCCCGACCAGTTGGAGGCGCGCAGAGGGAGGTATGTAAAAGAGAAAATTTTTTTTTTTACAATATTCGCTCCATAAGACGCACAGACATTTCCCCCTATTGGGAGGGGGGTGCGTCTTATGGAGCGAAAAATACGGTGTGTGTGTGTGTGTGTGTATATATATATATATTCTGGACTGGGAAGATAAGTTCTGGATAACCATCTCACTTTGAGGTATATCATCAAAGTGGTCCAACATTTTATAAAGGTCAATCTCTGCTATTTAGGACAAAATATCTTAACACTTGGAACAGAAATGCTGTTTGAAAACCATGTGATGGTTTCCTATCTGCTCAATTGCAGGCTCTCTTTCCACAGTACTTTTGCAATCCATTCCTTTTCAAGTGCATTTTTTCATCAGCATCCATCTCATCACTTAAGATCAAACATTTTCCAGTGACCCATATCCCAAAGTCCATCTCTCCCATCGCCTATTTCTCAGCACCTGCTCTTTAGCTTCAGTAGCAAATTGATTTCTCACATGTCTTTCTGATCCACAAACCATGCTAAATTCTTTGAAGGCTTTTTAAAGTTAGATTTTAAGGAATGTGAATTAAACTGAAGTTCCAGGTCAGGAGGGGGGAAAGGTAAACAGAAAGGAAAATGTATAGTCACTGATGAAGATATGTCAGCCGTTTTCTGCTTTTTGTGCATTATCCTTGCACAGAAAACTCTAGCATGGCTAAACTATGTTACATTATAAATACATATTTTAATTTTCCTTGAGTGCTACCATCACACTGTCCGGGAGAACTGATACATGAAAAGAAAAAAAGATCCAAGTATATGCTTTCCACTGGTCAACCACATTCTCTACAGGCTTCAGACAAAGTCAAAGATGGGAAATTATTTTCATGCTGCCTTTTTCCTCCCGCTGTAATATCTGTCTTGGAAGGAATAAACTTTAAACAAAATAGGTCAGGTGAGGGCTTCAGAAGGAATTGGCTAATAAAAATAAATGAGAAAATTAATCAGGAATGGAAGGATATGGAGTACAGCAGAGTCTATTTAAGGCCACAGTCAGCTTGTCTAGCTGTGAGGTGCAAAAAATAGCTGCAACCAAGCAGTATGTACAAATAATATATATTCAACAAACATATATTGGTTTCATGCCATTTTAGCTGCCATGGCAAACCCCAAAGAATCATGGGTACTATACTTTGTTGACGGTAAAAATACTATTTTGTTAGAGATTCCTAGACTGCCTCATAGAATTATTGTCAGAATTCCCTGGAGAAGACTAATGGTTGTTATAGCAGTTTAAGCTCATAATATAGATACATTTGCTTCATTTACCTACCAAATTTGTACTACTAAGAAAAAGTAACATAACATTGTGTTAACATACTTCTCTGATATCTTTATTCATGTATTTAATATATTTATATCCCACCTTTTTTCCTGCAAGGAACCCAAGACCTCTTACATAATCCTCCTCCTCCTTTCCATTTGATCCTCACAACAACCCTGTGAGGTAGGTTAGGTTGAGAGTCAGTCACTGGCCCAAAGTCACCCAGTGAACTTCATGGCCAACTGGGGACTAGAACCTGGGTCTCCCAAGTCCAGGTCCAACACTCTAACCACTTTGCCACACTGGCTCTCAGCCTAACTATAGAGCCATTTGTGAAAATAAGAGCACAAGAAAAGCCATGCTGGATCAGACCAAGGGTCCATCTAGTCCAGCATTCTGTTCACACAGTGATGAACCAGCTGCTTGTAGGAAACCTACAAATAGGATATGAGTACAATAGTACCCTCCCACTCATGTTTCTCAGGAACTGGTGTACATAGCCATAGTGGCTCTGAGAGTGGAGGTAGCATATTGCCATCAGGACTAGTAGCCATTGCTAGCCCATTCATAGCCTTATCCTTCATGAATTTGTTTCATCCACTTTTAAAGCCATACAAATTGGTGGCCATCACTACATCTTGTGGTAGTAAATTCCATAGATTAACTATGTGCTGCATGAAGAAATACTTCCTTTTATCTGTCCAGAATCTTCCACCAATCAGCTTCATGGGATGACCCTCAGTTCTGGTAAGAGGAAAGAGGAAGAAAAATATCTCCCTATCCACTTTCTCCAAAACCTGTATAGTTGTTGTAGTATATCATGTCTCCCCTTAGTCGACTTTTTTCTAAGCTAAACAGCCCCAGACGTTGTTACTTTTTAGTCATAAGGGGCTTGCTCCAGCCACTTGATAATTTTAGTTGCCACTTTCTGCTCTTTTTCTAACTCTACAATATCCTATTTTAGATGTGGTGACCTCAACTGTACACAGTATTCTAAGGGTGGTTGCACCATAGATTTGTATAAGGGCAGTATGATATTCACAGTTTTATTTTCTATTCCTTTCCTAAATATGCCTAACATGGAATTTGCCTTTTTCACAGCAGCCGCACACTTGGTTGACAACTTGACATTTTCATCAAACTGTCCACCACAACTCCAAGAGCTCTTTCTTGGTCAGACAGTGCTAGCTCAGATTCCATCAGTGTATAATATTTATTTATTTATTTTATTTATACCCCGCCTTTTTTCCTGAAAGGAACCCAAGGTGGCTTGCATAGTCCTCCTCCTCCTCTCCATTTTATCCTCACAACAACCCTGTGAGGTAGGTTAGGCTGAAGTTGGGATGTTTCTCTCCCCTCTACCCCTTTTCCTTGCTTTCTCTTCATGCCCTCTGAACAGCTGATCAACAGCAGGTTCAGGAACAGAAAGGAAAACCTGGCATTCTCACATTTTTCAGTTTTTATCAAGTGTGGGACCTCCCCCCGCCCCCCGCCCCGCCTCCTCCCGCCCCACGCCACCTCCCCCCCACACCTACCTTCTCCGCGCCGTTTCCAGAGCCCCGCCCGCGCTCTGTTTTGGCAGGAGGAACCAGGCAACAGGGCTTAAACAGTCCTATTGCCCTGGTTTCCCCCGGCCAAAAACAGAGCGCGGGGGTCCCGTCGCGTCACTTCCTTTTCGGAGGAGGTGGGGGAAGGTAGGTGGGGGGGCGGGGGCGGCGGCAGCGTGCAGGGGAGGTCCGGTGGCAGCGGTGGCGTGCGGGGGGGGTCCGGTGGTGGCAGCGGGGGGAGGTTTGCAGAGCAGGGCTGCTTTGCTCTGGAGGCCCCCCCCACGGCACGAGAGGGGGGGGGCGCTAAATATAATTTAGCCTAGGGCGCCAAACTGCCCTGCACCGGTCCTGACCAGCGGCACAAGCAAGGAATTAAAACCTTTTCCCTTCACTCTGTTTTCTTGATAAAATCACCCCTTCCCAAAAGTTGCCATGTGCCTTGTTAGGGAAAGCTTACATATACACCTGTTATCAAAATTTGCTTCATATACTCCAACTCTTCCCTTCCACTGCAGTTACAATGCTGAGGGTAGTTTACAACAATTTAAATACATTCGGGGGGGACTATTAAAATGAATGAAATGCCTTAAAAATTAATAGTGCCACAAAATGTTTAAAAACAGAGACAGAAGCAATAGATAAACAAACAAGCACCACCAGGAATCAGCCTAACTATTTAACCTGGGGGTCCCCAATCATTTTGGGTCAGTGAGCACATTTGAAATTGTGAGAGAGTGTTTTGGGAACTCCCACAAAATGGCTGCTATGGGGGTCTTGTTCATTCATAAAAGGGCTGTCGTGGTGGGCATGGCTGGTCAGAAAATACTCATTCCCCAGAAGGCAAAGTGGTGAGACTAAAAGGAAAGTAACTTGCCCAATAACCTAAGTACAAGGCAGAAGTGGGGTCTGAGCTCCAAAGCACAAAACTACACTTTTTGTGAACTCAAATAAAGATGGTATTGGAGGGAAGCACTTTGTTTGCAGCATGGCAACCTCCCTGTTAAAAATCTCATATATATATGAGATTTTTAACAGGGAGTGCCACTCTTGGCACTCTTGCTGGGTGCCAAGAGTGGTGCATGCGGCACATTGGTGCCTGTGAACCCCATGTTGGAGTCTTGGAGACTGCTGATTTAACCAGACATATCTCATATATATATATATATATATATATATATGGAGAGAGAGAGAGAGAGAGAGAGAGAGAGAGAGAGAGAGAGAGTCACAAGAAATAGAATTAAAATCAGGAGGGCAGGAAACCTGCTGGGTGCCAAGAGTGGTGCATGCGGCACATTGGTGCCTGTGAACACCATGTTGGAGTCTTGGAGACTGCTGATTTAACCAGACAGGCCAAATGCCAGGCAACTGAAGGCCAAGAGTGGTTGCCAATCAAACTAGCTTCTTGTTAACTAGCTTAAGAAGACCATAGCTGCCCACAATTTTTAAAATAGCTCTGTAGGACTTACTGGATCGGCTCATTCTGTCTGGCACCAAGATGAAAAATAACAGAACAGTTCCAATTTTTGTAGATCTGATCAAAAACAACAACAACATTCTCCAATGTAGATGCACATTCTGGAAAAATAGAAATTCATTTTTAAAAATCAGCTCAAGCCTAGTTCTGATGTTAGCTACTAAGGCTGGCATAAACCATTCTAAAATTACTTTTTTGGCCTTTCATTGGCAGGGGATGAAACTCCTTCAAAAGTTCACAAGGGGGGAAAAAAAAAATTCTCTGAGTGTGTGTGTGTGTGTGTGTGTGTGTGTGTGTGTGTCATGGCTGACACTTATCTTATTTAACCTTATGTGTTGGCTGAAAGTGTTCTGTTTTTTTCTTTCCTTTTTTAACTTTTAAAAATAAGTCCTTTAGTGCTCCTAGTGGCCTGAGGCTCCCTCTGCAGATTCTTGCTAGAGACACTTCCTAGAATGCCTTGGAAGTGATGCCACACATCACATCATTTCCATGGCATTCTGGGAAGTGGGAAGCGACATGAGACTTTCTCTAAAGTTTTCTGCTGGCCACACTTCTTCAACTGCTTTGGTGGTGATGTGATGTCACATCACATTCCATCACTCCCTAGGCATTTCAAGAAGGACAGCCAGTGGGTAGCTGCAGACAGACTTTTGTGCCTCTGACAGCAGTGCAGGGCTTTTATATACATATGAAAAAGTGTTGAAAGCAAGGGGGGAAATAGAAAACCCTCAGCCACTTCATAAAGTTGGCTAAGAAAAGTGGCAACCACCACCTCTGAAAATATTGGCAAATTATCTACCCCTATTTTTGCTTGTGAAGAATATTTCTGAGGAACTGGGCAAGGACATTTTATCCCAGTCTTAATAGATACAGTTACTTCTCCAATTACACTGAAACAATTTTGACTGAAGGGCCCGGGGAAAATTGCCCCATGGCATTTTGCTGTCTGAGGCAATGGACAAGGTGGCACTTACCCCCGTCCCACACAAAAGCTGACTAGACTGACAGTGTTGACTTCAACACCAGCAATGGGACACCATCCTCTACTGCACCTGAGGGCAGCAGGATTGCTTAGGGGATATAGGGCAGGCTGTACAGCCCGTGCTTCTTGTTCCTGCCCCTCCAGCATCTGCCACCTGAGGAGGCTGCCTCATTTTGCCTAATGCTAGAGCCAGTCCTGGGGAAGAGTAAGGAGGAGGAAGAGGAGGAGTAGAGTGGGGAAGAGGGAGGCAGAAGAAGAAATTAGTACAGTAATACTTTGGATTGCAAGCATAATTCGTTCCGGAAACGTGCTTGTAATCCAGAACACTCTTATATCAAAGTGAGTCTCTGGTGGGCGTGAGCAGGGCCGATTTCGGCCCACTATGCCCGCTTGAGGCGAGCAGTTACATCCCTACGACTACTTGTATTGCAAGACGTCGCTTGTTTATCAAGTCAAAATTTATTTTTTAAAAAATTGCTTGTCTTGCAAAACGCTCTCAGACCAAGTTACTTGCAATCCAAGGTATTAATGTATTCTCTATTGTTAGGAAATGAAGTGTAACATTCATTGACAAATCTACGACATCTCAATCTGTATGAGAAGTTCATTACTAACTTATTGAGTACTAATACAATTCTACAAGTCTGCTAGCATGGAGACTGCCTGCTAATATCCTCATGGGACAGGGACAGTCACAGAGATCTAATGACAATGATGATAAAGGATTTTGACCACAGCCAGTTGCAGTAGCAATCTACAGAAAGCAGCATTGATCCTTACAGTATTCAATAGTGATTAAGAATCCAGCGCCAAATGTTATCCACTATTAGAGTGACATTGTAAGCAGGTAACAATTCAGCACCTCTTAGAAGTATTTGATGACATACTGAAGGCATTTGTGTCTAAGGAAAACTTGTTAGAGGTCTGGCAGGCTTGCAATATGCACAACACTCATTAGAACTAAGCAAGCAACTTATGGGGAATGATTTACTCAAGGAATATTATATATAAATATATATATATATATACACACTAATGTTAATTGATTCTCATTCTCTCAAATACAGTAATACCTTGGATTGCAAGTAACTTGGTTTGAGAGCGTTTTGCAAGACAAGCAAATTTTTAAATATTTATTTAAATTTTTTGACTTGATATACAAGCGACGTCTTGCAATACAAGTACTGTAGTACGGCTTAAATTAAAAATCTCTGTACAAATTTTTTTGGGGGGATTTCGTTTTGATATAAGAGTGTTTTGGATTACAAGCACATTTCCGGAATGAATTATGCTCTCAATCCAAGGCATGACTGTATGTCAGTTACTTACAATTATTACCAAATACTTACAGCGGATAATGCATGGACTTAAGTTGGTTCCATAGCAATACGTTGTGAATCATGCAGGGCAATTCTGTGCATGCTATTTAGAAATAAGTCACACTACCCAGTATCTTGAGTTTGCTTGTAGTGGTGGAAGCATCCCCGAAGTAGAGTTTTGCTCATGGATGCTCCCACCACCAGAAGGGGGAAAGTGACTTTCACCAGTTCCCCCTTTCTCCTGCAGCTTCTTGTGCCCCCCCATCTGCTCTGGACAATTGGGGGACCCTCTGTAATGAAGGGGAAGGGCCGCAGGGGGAGGGAGAATCCGCAGAAAATGCCTTCCCTCTTCTACCAGCAGGATCCTTGGATGGATCTTCTTAGTCCCATTCATGAATGGAAGAGCTCCTTCCATTACAGCCAATTCTTTAGGATCCAAGCCAATCTGTTCAATGGGACTCAATTCTTAGTAAGTGTATTTTTACTAGTGCTGTGCCAAAAAATTCTTCCACAATTTTTTTTTTGACCACTCTAATTCAATTTGATAGGAAAGAAATTGCTTTGAAAAGAAATTCAAAGGGGAAGAAAATTTCAGCGAAATTCTCATGGGTTGGTTCTTGTGCTTACCTTACTTTTGAGGTGATCAAGGAGTGCGCATGAGTATCCCATCCTTTATTGTACAATCATCTCTCTAGCAACCTGTAGCCTCCTCAGCTTCCTGCATGACAATTATAGTCCAGGGGAAGGCATCATGAGATAATTTCTCCCATAGGGCTTTTTCAGATCAAATGTTCAGATCGGGAAAGTGCAGGTAGCCTGGGAGACTGCAGAGCAATGGAGATATGTGTAATAGAAAGACAAAACACACGCAGTGCCCTCAGCTCCACCACTTCCCTGGAGCTGGACACAACACTGCCCCACTCACACCTGCTACAAGACTTTCAGGGGAATAATGATATTATAACTGTGAAGGGCTGCCAACCGGTCCTTTTCTCAAGACCAGAGATCAAAGGTGCAAAACTGCCAGCCTTAGCTCTGCCGTCTTGACTTGATTCTCTCAGGGCCTTGCCTTGGTCTATACACTGGATTTAGCACTGAACCACAGAGGAACCACACACACCGTGTGGGGTAAAACCAGGAAAGTTTATTCAGGAAAACAGATTACAACAAAAGGTGGGGAATGAGGGAAGAGGGAGAAAGGTGGGGAGGCACTTTGGTACATACAAGTAGAGCTATAAAACAACAAAACTAGTTCTTTACTATATAATACCCCAGGCACTCCCCTTTGTCTGGGGGTTGGTCCTCTTCCCAGGGCTTGCCTTAGCAAAAGCCCTCCTCTGTGCAAAGCGTGCAGACAACAACAACACCCAAAAGCCACAGCAGCAGTATAGATTCTTCCCCCCACCCCTCCTTTCAGTAGCCCAGGTGTCTTTAGCCAATCAGGATGAACTTCATCTGGGCCAGGCAGGGGAGGGGTGGCTCTTTGCCACATTTGCATGCAAATAGCTGTGGCACCGGCCATCAAAGACATGGGAGACTCTGCAGCGTCAGGAGCCATCGGAGAAACTATGTACAGTTTGCATTTCCCAGCCCCCAGCTGGGATTATACTTTTTTTACACATGTGGAGGTGTGTGTGTGTGTGTGTGTGTGCAGGAAACTCTGACGCCTTTTTCTCCACAATAACCATCTGCATTAGAAACAATGTATCCACAGTCTCCACTCAGACAATTAACATTTGGAAGGACCCTGGGAAAGGTGTTGAACCTAGAAGAATGACAACTAGAGCTGTGGTGGCCGCCCTTCTCCCCACCCCCACCCCCACAACTAGATTGATGCTAGTTATGGGGTATTGTGGAAGATGCAAATGGAAGCCAGGCTGCCAACACAGTTAGCAGTGCAAAAAAACCCCTCCAAAAAAAAAACATTAGGGGGAAAGAAGAAGAAGCAGCTGTGCTACATCTCTTGCCAATGGTGAGCCCTACCTGTGAGAAATTGTTGGAGAATTTCACCTCCCTCTGAAGAAATTTGGTGAAATTTTTACCCAAGTTTCTCTACCCACAAACAGGGTGGAGAATTTTGAGAGGCTATTTGTGCACAGCTCTGATTTTTACAGTGCAAACCTGTGCATGTTTTCCTTAGTGAATCCACTTTAAGTTCAATGGGGTTTGTCCCTAGCAAATGTACATAGGATTACAACCCTAGATAAGTATATGGCACAATAAGAGCTGCACTTTAATTGCCAGGATCCATGGTTTGAGACCCACAACACCCTACACTAACCTTTTTCTTGTCCTTATTAAAATTGTATACAACCTTTTGAGAGTTAGAAACAATAAAGATTATCTGGCTGCCTCCATCAAACCACCTGTAAAACTCTCTAGGCCTTTAGGTAGTTTGGGGTTGGCTATTAGATGTAGGGTGGGTAACACTCCCCCCCCTAAAAAGTGACATTTAAATTTTACTAAAGAAAATGTCAATAGGAAAAAGTTTTAAATATGAATAGATACACATGAAAATGAAACACAGATGAGCAACAGGGCACTAAAACACCAGGGATAAACACATACAGCTAACCTGCATCCCTGTAATATCCAGGTCCCGCTTTCAATCCATTCTCCACTTTCAGCACCTCTCACTGATTCTTACTTAGGAACTCTGGGCTTCCTTCTTCCTTCCTTCCTCCTTTTTTCTCTCGTCTGTTTTATTTTTTAAAATTAGGTGTTTTTTTTAAATTTCTCCCCCCCCCCCCAACTCCAACCAATAAGAGAGTACAGGCAGTCCCAGGTTATGAATGAGTTCCGTTCTTAAGAATGTCTTTAAGGCGAATTTGTATGTAAGTCGGAACAGCATCGCGTTTGATACGTTAAAATTGCCATTTTCGCAAATTGCGTAGTTATACTACGCTATGTACCTAACATAACAGTATGTAGCGCCAGGGAACCCTGAAGTCCGTTCTTAAGTATGGGTTGTCTGTAAGTCACATGTTCTTAACTCGGGGACTGCCTGTACTTTCTTGTTCATTTCTTCAAAATAAATTTCTTATTCCTGAGCTGAAGCTTTTCTCTCTCTTCTGACTTCCGTAAAAACTTTACAATCTCCTGCTCCTCTGAGCACAACTTTCTTACCTCTACATTCTAAGTAAACATTTGACCTCTAAACTATTAGCCCTTTGACTGAAACTGAGAACCACACAACAGAAAAGATTTAACTCCATAAAATCCTAAAACCAGACCAAATACAAAATGGAAGACAATTCTGTTCCTTCAAAATGAGTGATGACCATGTGAATGTGAACTCACCCTGAGGGTCAAAGTACACATTATATTGGATACATAGCATACAGCCCCTTTTTTTTCCTTTTCTTTTTTCTTTTGTACAAGTAAGCATGAGGGTGCATGCAGATCAGGAGGACCACAGTGCATAAGAAGGTGAGGTTTAATCCTTCCCTCCCAGCTGCACTCCCTCCCAAATTATCTTCCCTCAAGCAGCGGTAAAAGAAAGAAAAGAAGAAGATGAAGCCCCACTGGCACAGGGGGTGATTTCAGAGAGGTTTGCACCTAAGAAGGGAAGAATTAAACCTTCCCTGCCCACATGCAGTGGTCCAGATCCAGATTGTGCCTCTGCATTTACTTTAGCATAAAATAAAAACAGGGAAGGAACTGCATGTTAAGTATCCAATGTTTGACCCAGGGATCATAGGGAAAACGTTCATTAGGTTCATAAATTTATATGAGTTTACACACTTTGCAACCACTGTAACTGAATATGGACCCAAATATAATTTGTTATTTGAAAGCCAGATATTTAAGAACTTGCAGTCCAGTTGGTGCACCCAACATTAAATGTGTTGGAAAATGCATACTTTGAAAAATCTGCATGAAAAAAATGCATACACTTGGAGAATATGCATACACGCAGTTTAGTCAATGGGATAAAAACACGTATATATTTCAAAAATGTTGCACTCAAATGTGTACATTTTAAAAATGCACAGGAAAATATGTATGAATTTCCATGTCAAGAAAAAAAGAAGACCCTTGCATTCAGAGTTGGAATGAGCTTCGAGGTGCAGATAGGACAACTTTGCTGAGCTTGAGTTTTGCAGATTCGCTCTTCCCTAGAGTGGAGACAGCACTGCACTTGGGGTGGTGGTGATCTAACTGGATCTTCCTAGGAAGTTAATTTGGTACTTTTTCCCGTAAAACTGAACATATGAGGTCGTGTCTAGGAAATGAAGGTTCAAAGTGATGTGGGACTTCACATGCAGACCCCCTTTTCCCTGGGGGTTCAGCACCCAATTCTCTGCATCTCTCATGCAGGCATAAGTCTATATAATACAGGTGCTGAGTAGTTTGACAAGTATGGGAGCATACATGTGCGAGTATACATGTGCCAGTTTGAGGGCATGACTTTACAATCCTTGTTGGAAAGCTCAGCAAAGAGATAGACAATACTGTCAAGGTGATGGAAAGGTGCCATCCCCCCACCCCACCCACCCTGTAGTGACAAATGATCTTGACAGATGAGACACATTAACAGAATGTTAAGGGGGAAGCTACATTGCTGTTATATATGCTGTATCTTCCCTGCTGAATAAAATAGAGACTTAGGGCTCTTCTGCTCTCAATGTAAAATGTATACACAACAGCACAAGATGCACGCACACACACACACACACACAATTTCCCAGATGTTGTATAGCTTGTCAAGCCTTTCCCCAACCACCCATCCTTTATCCATACACTGGGGTCTTAGTCACAGGCAAAATCACTCAGCTAACCTACAAGGATTCCAAAGAGGTATACAAAGTACTTGTTGTGAGCTGTATTGCTATGGGCAAAACTACAGCAGCCTCTCTATGAGTTTAGAACTACCGGCAACAAAAAAATAAGGTTCTTTCAAAGTCCACAGCTATATTTTGACAATGAGGAATCCAGCAAGGACAGCAGAAGGGAAATGAAGAATGAATAAGCAGCATGTCTTTACTGAAAGAGTCACTGTTTCATTGGACATGCATTGGACACAACTGGACATGGTGTGAGAAAGATGTGTTATCAGGGAATTTTATTCAGCAGAGAAGATACTTTTTCATGCCCAAGGGCAGTATTGGGTGTCTGCTGATGTGGCGTGGGCTGCAGATGAGTGCATGTACACATATGTGTGCACATGCATGCAAATACAAGGGACCATAGGATTTTTAAAAATTTCCAGATCCATGCTTTGGATCCCACCCCCCACAGCCGGGTGGAAAAGATCCAC
>JAHFWL010000997.1:0-27124 GCA_021292165.1 Shinisaurus crocodilurus | reverse complement strand
CTTCTTCTCTCTTCTTTTTCTCTTTCTTCTTCTCTTTTTCTTCGTTCTTCTTCTTCTTTCTTCTTCTTCTTCTTCTTCTTCTTCTTCTCTTCTTCTTCTTCTTCTTCTTCTTCTTCTTCTTCTTCTCTCCTCCTCCTCCTCCTCCTCCCTCCTCCTCCTCCTCCTCCTCCTCCCTCCTCCCCCCACCTTTTTTCCTGCAAGGAACCTAAGGCTATTACATAATCTTCCTCCCCCTCTCCATTTTTATCCTCACAACAACCCTGCGAGGTAGGTTAGGCTGAGAGTCAGTGACTGGCCCAAAGACAGATGACACCCAGTCTCTATCTCTCCTTTTCATCTAATCCAGGTGAGGCAGTGGCTGTTCTGAATCAGTGCCTGGACACAGTAATGGACTGGATGAGAGCTAATAAACTGAAACTCAATCCAGATAAGACGGAGGTACTGTTAGTGGTGGTTCGTCTGCCCGGCTAAGTGATATTCAACCAGTTCTGGATGGGGTTGCACTCCCCCTGAAGGATCAGGTTCGTAGTGTGGGGGTGCTCTTGGATCCCCAACTGTCACTCGAGGCACAGGTCAACTCGATGGCACGGAGCACCTTTTATCAGCTTAGGCTGATATACCAACTACGTCCTTATCTGGACAGAATAGCCTAGCTACAGTTATCCATGCTCTGGTAACCTCTCGTTTGGATTACTGCAATGCGTTATACGTGGGGCTGCCTTTGAAAACGGTCCGGAAACTTCAGCTCGTCCAAAATAGGGCAGCGAGATTATTAACTGGGACTAGCCGACGAGAACATATTATGCTAGTGCTTTCTCATCTGCACTGGCTGCCAGTCTGTTTCCGGGCCCGATTCAAAGTGCTGGTGCTAACATTTAAAGCCCTAAACGGCTTGGGGCCAGGGTATCTGAAGGATCATCTCCTCCATATGTTCCTGCCCGGACACTAAGATCTGCATCAGCGGTCCTTCTCCGAGAGCCCCTGCCAAAGGAAGTGAGGCAGGTGGCTACCAGGAGGAGGGCCTTTTCTGCTGTGGCACCCCGGTTATGGAATTAGCTCCCCAAAAAGGTTCGCCTGGCGCCTACTTTGTATTCTTTCCGGCGCCAGGTGAAGACCTTTTTGTTCTCCCAGGCATTTTAATCATTTTCATCTAATCATTTTAATCTTGTAGTTGTTTTTAATTCCATTATTGTAACTGCTGCTGCTAGCTCTGCTGTTTGTTTTAATCTGTGGTTTTAAATTTTATATTGTATTTATGATTTTAACTGTTGTGAACCGCCCAGAGCTACGGCTATTGGGCGGTATAAAAATGTATTAAATAAATAAATAAATAAATAAAGACACCCAGTGAGCTTCATGGACAAGTGGGGTCTAGAACCTGGATCTCTCAAGTCCTAGTCCAACACTCTAACACTACACCATGCTGGCTCTCACACATGATCCTTCTCTGCCACCACTTTTGTAAGTAGGGACAGATGAATATGTCCATTTTGGTTTCTCAGTTTCTCATTTTTTTCAGCATATTTTAGCTTAACTCTCTTACTGCCGGTAACTAGGCCTTAGCAGAGGTATTACAAGCTTTTAGAATGGGGAAAAAACTGTGCATGAGCCGGGAAAACAGCAAAGGATCAGTGGTCCAGGGAAAAGGGCGTTCCTCTAGAGGGCAGGCCACATTTGGCTGTGGGCCTGACCAACACCCCTGATGTAGACAATACTGAGCTAGATGGATCAATGTTGTGACTGTATGTATGTATGTATATATGTTGTGACTTGATATAAGGCAGCTGCCTCTGTTCCTGCAGACTGCCAGATTTTAAATATCACTAGGACCAGTATAATACTTCTGCCTTTATTAATACAGGACTGGATCATAACAGGATGACCTTTGGTGTTTTCATGTAACTTCTTTGTCCAGAAGAGGGATGCTGTCCCTAAGGAACAGTGCTTGTGTTTGTGTGCATGCACTGCTTGAGAGAGAGAGCTACACACGTTACAAGGTCAAAGAGTCTTTCCAGAGCCTTTCCACAGAGCTTTTGCTGACAAACAGGCTGGAGTGATACTCTGTTAATTACGACGGCATGAAAAATATGGAAGAGGCCAGTGTTAAAACTATTCTAGGGACTGTTCTTCAATGGGAGTTTCAATGAAAATGGGTTTAATTGTTAAACATATGTGGAACGAAGTGCCACGGGCAGCCTTAGTTCAAAAGGAGCTGCAGGAACCCTTTCCCCGCTTGGCTTGGCTTGGTCCTCTTCAGCCTGTTGGAGTCAGGTGGGAAGCTGACAGGGACATCCTTCTTAGCTGCTACCATCTGGTAGCTCTTCTTCTTCTGCTTCCCTGATCTCCACAGCTTCTTAACAGGAGCCAGAATTAATGTGCAGACATGGCAGAAGCCCGCCAAGGTTTGGGCTTTCCCCTCACTTGACTATTTTGGCAGGTAGTTGCCTGCCAGGAGTAGTGGCACCATCGCATCAGGATTAAAGCCATTCATTGAGGTTACTGTTGGGAGCTGGTGAGTACATACCGATTGAAAACGTATATTCAAAGTTGAAGTCATATTAAAAATACTTGGGTAGAGTTCACAGCAGGTCTTTTACACACGTCAGATGTGAATTGTTACTGCTGTACTGTATACTTTACAGCAGAGGTGGCGAACCTGTTGCTCTCCAAATGTTGTTGGACTCCAACTCCCATCAGCCCCGTTCAGCATGGCCAGTTGCAGGGCCGGCGCTACCGCTAGGCCAACTTGGCGGTTGCCTAGGGCGCGCGGCTGAAGAGGGCGCGCGGCTGAAGAGGCGCGGAAACGCTGCGCTCCTCTTCGCTGCCGCTGCGCCGCCCCCGCCAGGCCTCCGCTCCCCGCCGGCCTCCGCTCCCACCTCCTGCCTGCCCCCGCCGCCGCGCCTCCCCCCCCACCCGCTGCTCGCTGCCCCCTCTGCGCCTCCCCCCCCCCTCCGCCCTCCCGCTCGCTCGCTGCCGCTGCGCCTCCCACCGCCATCGCCACCCCCCAACCCCCCCGTCACCTACCTTCGTCGCGTCGCTTCCGGAGCCCCGCCCCGTTGTTTTGGCGGGAGGAACCAGGGCAACAGGGCTTAAACAGCCCTGTTGCCATGGTTTCCCCGGGCAAAAAACAGCGCGGGGTCCCGTCGCGTCGCGTCACTTCAGGAGCAGCAGCAGCAGCACCGCCACCGCAGCCAGGGCGGGGGGGGGGAAGGTAGGTTGGTGGTGGCGGCGCAGGGTTTTTTTTTTTTTGCTTTGGAGAGGGGGGGGCGCAAATATTTTTTTCGCCTGGGCGGCCAAAACTGCCCTGCACCGTCCTGGCCAGTTGTCAGGGATGATGGGGAGGTGTCGTCCAAGAACATCTGGAGAGGCACAGGTTCCCCGCCCCTGCTTTAAAATATGGAAACGATATTGATGCTCTGATAAGATTATCGTATTATCATTGAGGAAACTGTTACTGTCATGCAGGAGTAGGCAATATCTGGAGGGGGGGGCACATCCTTGCCTCTTGCTACTGCTGCTGCTGGTGCTGCTGCTACCCACTGAGTTTGCCACCAAAATTGGGCAGCTTGACATCAAAAAAATAAAAATAAAAAAACCCAATGATTTTCCTTCCGCACAAGGAGCATAAGCCTTGCTTTTGAGCAGAGCCGTGCTCATGGGAGGCTTCCAAGAGCACAATTTGGCTTGAAAACAAGGTGCACGCATTGCTTGCACAGCTTGTTTCTTTTTAAAGGAAAATGGGTGCTTTTGCTGCCACTGTGCCACCAAATTCTGGTGGCACAGCGGAAGATTGGAGGCAGCGGAGGCCGCAAAAACTGCCGGGCAGGGCCGCATGTTGCCCACCCCTGTATAATGTTTCTAGGAACAGAGAGAGCTGTTGTATGCCAGGTTACACTGTTAGTCTATTTAGCCCTTTGCAGTCTACTTTCTGGGAGTGCAAGTGGGCTTGCGAAGGAAGTACATCCGCCCCGCCCCGCATGCCTCGTTGCCTTGCACAATTGCTGTGGCTTTTGCCACCGTCAACCGCAGCGGTAAAGTCAGCAGCAATTTCAGCAGTGGCAGTAAGTTCAGTGGCCGTGAGGATGGGGGTACACCCCCCCCCCCGTGAGTTCTGGGTGGACAATGCGGCCCCAGCACTCCACATTTGCCCACCCCTAGATTACATGCTATCTCAATTATACCTACAATGTTTGTAAAAGGTTATAATGACCATCAAAGAGAAATGAGTTGTTATTTTTTTTCCAATTAATGATATATGGGCAGGATCCAATGGGGTGCTTCCACCCACACCGATTCTTTTCTGCGCTGCCAATTCCGTTACGGAAGTGGTGGGTCCTGCCATCATGTTGAGTGAGCGGGACCCACCACTTATGCAAGGGAGATTTAGCGCTTCCTAGGGGAAGCCCGGAAACAAGTGGAAACGGAAACACTCATTTCTGGAAGGAGGGCAGGCCAGTGGAGTTCCCTTATGCAAACTTTGCTGACCTGCCTCCTTCCAGGAACGAGCATTTCCATTTGTTTTGGGTTGCCCCGGAAGCACTAAATAGCCGTTATGCAAGCGGTGGGGGCTGCTTGCACAATGCAAAGGGCGGGGCGGAAGATAATCTCTGGGGCAGAAGCACCCCGTTGGATTTTGCCCCTAGGGAAGTGGATCCAAAGAATTACACAATGAGAGAGGCCCAAGGGAACTTTAGACGCCTTTATCCAAATAGCAGCTATTCAGGGGTGTTTCAAAAGCAGCCTGGGATGTGTCGTGGAGAGTTGCCATTCAAGCCCTGTGGCTCACGCTGGCTCAGCTTGTCTGAGCGTGGAAAGCTAAGCAGGGTCAGGCCTGGTTATTGCTTGGATGGGAGACCCCTCCGCTAGTTTCCTGCATCGAGCAGGGGGTTGGACTCGATAGCCTTGTAGGCCCCTTCCGACTCTATCATCCTATGATCCTATGAAAGGTGGGTGGGAAGAAACAAAATTCCAGTGATTATTGGTCACAGCAAAACTAGCTTTCTGAATCTTGAATATGAATGTTTTAAATGAAACAGGTTTTATAGAAACAAAAATGTATAAAGAAATAATTGCGCAGTTGCTGGCAAACACAATCATATTTACATTACAATACATACAAACACCTATTGTCAAAAGCCTCCCCCTCATCATCTAAATTATCTTTTTCTCTCCGATTTTGAGGTTTATTAATGAAACAAAAAAGCATCTATAATAGATAAATAATACATCACATGGGATTTCGCACACACTATTTATAATACAGATCCACTGACACCTATCAACTCAGATTAAATCCAATCATGCATATTTGCCACATCTGCAGTTTGTCAATCCCTGCGTTTCCTGTTAATCGTTGAAGCAGCTACATTTAACAAATAATAATTAAAAAAGTAACACGATGTGCTCGGAGATGAGGCTGGAGAGAAAGGGTATACACCAGCGCGTGATTGCTTTAAAAACGGAGAAAAGAATGCCCAAGACATAAATAAAAGGTGAAAACAAGTTAACTATATTGTGGCATACTTACTTTATATTTAATATATATCTACAAGAAGCAATGCATTTCTCTACCACAGTGTGTAAGAAGCTATACCGTATATATATATATATATATATATCAATAAAAAACTATGGGGGAGGACAGGGAGAATGTAACTATGCAGCAGCACAAGGGAGGGGGGAATGTTAACCTTCCCACAGTTCCGTGGTGGGCCAACTTGGAGGAAGAGCCGTGGCTCTGGTAGAGCACATGCTTTCCATGCAAGAGTTCCCAGTTTCGATCCCCGGCATCTCCAGGTGGGACTGGAAAAACTCCGCTGAACCACTGCTAGTCAGTGTCAACATTACTGGACTAGATGGACCAAGGTCTGACTCGATATAAGACAGCTTCCTATGTTCCTAAACATCAGGCTTGCAGGATCTACTTAAGGGCACAATCCTATGCATGTTAGACAGAAAAAAGGCCTACGACTCCCAGCATGCCCAGCCAGCCAGCTAAACAACCAGGAACTAAACACCCGGAGCATCCCTGGGTTGTTTAGCCCCAGCAAGAGCAATTGGGCAGTGGGAGCCAGCTGGCTTGCTCACTCCGCTTCGTTCACAACAACTCAGGGTTTAGAAGAACCCTGGGTTCTTGTGACATCTGAATGCGGTCTATTTGAAGGGCTCTCCAGTTCAGCTCTGGTTTAAAGATAAAGATCTATAAGGAGGAAGAGCCCAGGCCTTGGAGTCACAGCCATCCCCTCTGTGGTGAGATGTATTATATATCCATTTAAATTATATTAATTATTTTAAGTTTGCAGCTCTACTTATAAATCAGCACATGCAAATCTCTTCTCTCATGTGTTGATGCATTTCCTCTTTGTGTGTGTAAGTGATATGTAAGTGGCACCCCCTACCTGCCAGTGGGGAAGGCCTTTGGATCACCCTCTCGAGTAGCAAGTTCAGACATCGAAACAAACGCTGTGGTGTAGAACTGGTGCCTAGATTGTACCAACAAACCTTGAGGATGTCACCCAAAACAGCAAGTGATCTTTGCCTTGGCAATAACACTTAGAAGTATTTGCCCCATGTGCATCCTTGCCAAAAAAAAATTCCATTGCAAGTCTGCATACCTTGTCCGCAGTTGCTAGCCTGGTAATGGAGACTCACTGGGTTCACACACCACGGTAAGCCATGGTGGTTTATAAGCCATGTTTGTTTCAGAGTGGCTTGTTGTGTTGTCTGAATCCGGCAGCATGGTTTGTTGGCCACACACAAGCCACTCGGGCTGGGTTCAGACAACACGACAAACTACTCTGAAACAAACATGGCTTAGAAGCCGCCATGGCTTATCGTGTTTTGTGAACCCAGTTGTCTTAGTAGATTTGCCTTAGTAGCAACCTGCATGGTAATCAATGGTTCTTAATATAATGGCAGATGTGAAGATTTCTTGGCTGGGGGTGGGCTGTAATTTTGGAAGGGGTCCCATGGTAAGTGCAACATGCGCACCATGCCCAGTGTAAGGATTAATTAGAAGCCCAAAACATTTTCTGAATGAGAGTAGGACCTTTTTTTTTTTCCAAACAACCTCTCATACAGACCAAAGGTTTAATGGAGGTCAGAAGACTTGAACTAAAACTGTCACCCAAAGGGGTTCTTCTTCCTTTAGAGCAGTGTTCTCCAACCTTGGGTCCCCAGATGTTTTTGGCCTACAACTCCCAGCATACCCCAGCCATGGCTGGGGCATGCTGGGAGTTGTAGGCCAAAAACATCTGGGGACCCAAGGTTGGAGAACACTGCTTTAGAGAAACAATAGCCACATTTTTTATTTTATTTTTTGCAGATGGAAAATATCTCTATTGTCTGGCTCCTTTCATTAATTTATGGTACACCAGCACTTTTCTTGTGGCACACCAGCATGCCTCAGATCAAAGTGTGAGAATTGCTGCTATCAGTTCATTAAGCAAATCCTACAGACTTCACCATGGCCCTTTTTAATGTTTTTTTTTCTTTTTTAATCACATTCACAAATAAGAAACCAAGTGGCAGGAGAATATTGACTATGGAATTTATATTAGTATCAAATACCAATCTCAGAAGCGTTGCTGAAACAAAGACTTCAAAATGAAGGTTTAGGAAAGCTGGTGTGTGTGTGTGGAAGGTGGGGGGGAATGGGATGGAGAAGAAAGGGGGAAAAGGCTGGACCGCCATATAGCTTTTAGAAAATAATTAGTACTCTAACATAAATAGATGTCACTGACTGTAGTAATGTCTACAGGAAATAAATAACAGTGGAAACACAATAAAACTCCCTGTAATGTACTCTGTTGTAATATTGATGGTAGCATATGGCAACCATCTGACAGCTGTTAAACAGATGTGGCAATTAGCAAACCTTATGGTCATGTTGTTAAGATTATTATGCAACACGTTCTTTAGCAAAATTAGATGACTTCCTACTTTGTGTAGCTTTACACATGTGGAGAGCTAGTCTAATGTCCCATTTAGGCAGTATTGTTAGTTAATGTCTCTTATATGTATGTATGTGTATATATATATGTGTGTGTGTGTGTGTGTATATATATATATATATAGAGAGAGAGATGTCTCATGGAAGATTTAGAGAAAATCAGAATTTAAACAAGAACAATATCAATTCCGCTCTGCAGCAGATACTTCAATTATAATAGCTAATGGACAAATTGAGAGATAAAAAGACTTTTCTATCATGTTGAAATTCAATGAACAGTTTTCAATTAGGCACCAAGTATAAAAAGGGAAAAAAGGAAGATACTTTTCCTTGATGTTAACATTGCAGAGAAAGATGAGAGCAGCCCTGCATTTTCATTATACAGAAGAGATGCATATAATGATGCATATTTAAATTATAAATCAGGTCACTATCTGCCAAATGAAAGCAATATCAATTAGAGCGAAGGTGGATCAGGCTTTAAAACGCCTTATATTTAATGACAAAAGTATGATTGTTAATCTTGCCAGGCCAACAAAGAGATAATTTAAGGCAGTAACAAATCAAAGAGTAATGTCACAAAAATAAGCCCTCGTAGCGTTTTTTCTGGGCAGTATTATTATAATTAATAGACTTCGAATGACTTTTTTTTGTGGGTTATGGGCTTTCACCAAAGCATTTATGGCAGGCATAAAATATGCAAGTCGAAATAGTGGGTTTGACTAAGGTTGACTTGAGGGTCCTTAAGCATTTCCACTACAGTAATTCCTGTAAAATAATAGTTTCATTTATAGGCTTAATTTATAATGTTGAATTTATGCCAGTTCATCTGATATAAATCATGATTATGGCATGATCCATTGTATGTCACTTGAGCTAATGCAAATTAAGTTACATTTTAGGGCAGGGGAGAGGAAACCCCTCTATGTTAAAATAACACTGTCTGATCCACAAATAGCTTAGCTAGCTGTTCCTTTTAATTCAGATATAGTTTGTGCCAGTGGGATAGAGTGATGGCTGTAGCTTTGGGGCATATCCATAGATCTCTTTATGGACCACACGATTTCCAGGATAATGGAGTGCAGAATGGGTGGAAAGAGTATAGCACAGCCTTCCCCAACCTGGTGCCCTCCAAATGTGTTGGACTACAACTCCCAGCATGCTCCAGCCAGCATGCTGGAAGTTGTAGTCCAACCCATCTAGTGTGTGTGTGCCATGTTGGAGAAAGTTGGTGTGGCAGCTCTTCTGGGCTCTGTATCCTATGGGGACTGCTTTTACTATTAAACGGTGGCCCATCACTACCCCCCCCCCCCCAGGGTTCGCTTTGATGAGTAGCTACACCAAAGCAGATGTTTTCAGTATATGGCACACACTAACTACTGTAGTGGTAAAGAGAGGAATAATATCTTTAAAGTCATGAGGATACTTTGAAAATGCTCTCACCATGCTAAAAACAAAGCAAGCATACCTTTCCACTCCCAGAAACAAGCGCTGAAACTTCCCAGTTTGGTCAGGTTGAACCAGGGGGGAGGCAGCTTTGCAGGATACCTATTGGCTAATGTCAATTATATCATTGACAAACCTCCCCTCCAATCCCTGGAGCAGCTTTAGGGCTGGTTTTTAAATGTTTGCGGCTTGGTCAGCTGAAGTATGAATGTATAAGCAGCTAAACGTACATGTGCCATTTTTAAAAGTTTTTTTTTTCTTTTCTTTTAAAGGGTGGACAGCCCACATGATGGGAGGAGAAGTCTAACGGCCAGTCCAGTGTTCAACTTGTTTGGAGTGTGCAGTTTTTGTCATGGATGTTCTGAAGCAGGGCTCATGCTAGCGGTGGCAAACTTACTGTGACCAGTGGTGCAGTGGAGCCAGGGCTCGCAAGGATGCAGCACTGACACTTCTTGGTTAGCGGGGATGCTGACGTCATCTGCCACCCCTCTCAGAATTCTCTGCTCCCTCTGAGTTAAGCTGCAATTCTCACAGTGGCAGGGGGGGGGGGGATGAATCTTCCCATTCGCTGGGACTCTGATCCTATGCCCCCCCCCCCCGGCAAGGTCGGAGGGCCATAGGATTCTGCCCTAAGTCTGGATCCAACCCATTCTTTCAATATGCATACATTACACATTAAGAACACAAGGGTTTTAAAATCTTCCGGCATTCTGTAGAACTGCACTGGGATAAGCAGTTTTAATAAAATACTGAAAACTAGTTATGTTGGATGAAGGCAACATGGTCACGTTAACTGTAATGGAGCAATATGAACTTCAATTCAAGGATTTCAATTTAAATGAATTAATGAACTGGGATCTCAGATGCCATATTTGCTTTGTAGTGACGTGTCAGTAAAGGACATGGCCACCTTCCGGAAGCATCATCTATTACACGATAGCTGTTGAGATGTTCCGGTAATTCATGGTGATTTGACATAAATTCCTGGACGAGATCCTAGAAGCCCCCTGACATCAAAGGAAAAAACAACAACAACATTACATAGAAATCTTTGTGGCAGATATATCCATCATTACATGACATGATCAAATGGACCAAGAATTAGAAGCTAGATTAGAACAAGAATCTGTTTATATGTACAGTTCACTGGTGGTGACAAATGGGAAATGTAATCAAGGCTACAGTCTTAAGCGTATTTACTAAGAAGTAGGTTGTATTCAACTCAAGTGTGGGTAATTTCTGAGTACCGTAACTATGTCTAGAGAGCCAGTGTAGCATAGTGGTGAGAGTGTTGGACTGGGACTCGGGAGATCCGGGTTCTAGTCCCCGCTCGGCCATGAAACTCACTGGGTGACTTTGGGCCAGTCACTGCCTCTCAGCCTAACCTACCTCACAGGGTTGTTGAGGATAAAATGGAGAGGAGGAGGATGATTATGTAAGCCACCTTGGGTTCCTTGCAGGAAAAAAGGCGGGGTATAAATATAAAAAATAAATAGAGTTGTGTTCTTAATGTGCTTGTTTATTGTGGGGGTGGAGGAATTTGTTGCCCTCCCGGTGTTGTTGGACTACAACTCCCACCATTCTAGACCACTGGCTGTGCTGGCTGGGGCTGATGGGGGTTGGGAGTCCCCACCCATGGTTTATTTTATTCTGACTAGGCAAACCACCCCGGGAACTCATTGAAGGAGGCATTTCAAATACCTAAAATAAATAAAGAATAGTCTACAATGAAGTCTAGTGTTGTGATTTGTGTATCCATGTAGGTAGATCCATGTTCAAATCCCCACTCCACCATGTGGCTCATTATGTAATCTTAGACCAGTCATTCTCTCTCTCTTGGCCTATCTACCTCATAGGGTTGTTGTGAAAGATAAAGTAGTATAGGGAAGAGCCATGTGTGCTGTCTTGGGCTGCTAGGAAGAAAGGCGGGATACACATGTAACAAATACATAAACCCCCAAAGAGTCAAATTACGTATGCAAGGGAAGTTGTGAAGTCAGATTTCACTGTGTATTAAGACTGCACTGTGAATAGTCCTCCAAGGACTATTACATCTTTATTCAGAGCCCAAGTGAAGCAGTGGTGAACAATTTTACAAGTTCTTTGATATCCACTTTCTGAAACGTAGTAGAATCAATTCCAAAATTGGTCAAAAGAAAATGTCCCTTAAGGTGATATGTATAGAGAGTCCACCCTCCACTTACTTGCTAAACATAGCTGATGCCACATGGTGGATCATTTACTACCCAATCTATTTATCGGGAAGGCAGAGTAGAAGAAAAATGGAAGGGAGGCAGGAAAAATAGCATCAAAAGTGCCAGCACAAAGAAAAGATGAAACCAAATCAGTATTCAAATTACATGCATGTCTCAATTTTGCTTTGTTATTGTGTCACTATTTTGAAAAGCCCAAATTATGTTCATAAAAACTTAAGCTATGCATACATATGTATGAAAGTCTTCAGCTTTAGCATGACTGAGATAGACAAGCCTGGTAGTAGGTTTTCTGCTCAAAACGTGGAAGCAAATAATAATCAAATAGAGTTGAGTTGCACAAGATACTGGGATTCCACGACTACACCTCCATTGTTTCTTTCAAAATGCAAGAAATAGTCAATGAATAAGTAGGTACTCCTGTCATCTCTTTGGATTCAACCCTCCTCCAGTTGAAACCAATAGTAAAGCTATCATTGATTTAATTAGGTTACTGCATGATGAACCCATTAAAGAAATATTTTTTAATTGCACTAGAGAGAACTTAAGAAATCTTAATCTTAATTTACAGCACTGATATACCATATTCAAATATTCCAAGTGGCCCACGTACATTATTTTAGCAATCCTTACAACAGCCTTGCAAGGCAGGCCAAAGTTATAATCCCCATACAAGTGGGAGTTTGAGGCTGAGGGATATTAGTTTGGCTAAAACCACTATACTTAGATGTAAGCACTTTAGGCTGCAGTCCTATTCCCATTTATCTGAGAGTAAGCCCCATTGAACTCAACACTTACTTCTGAGTAGATAATGTCTAGGATTGCATTTAGTGGGTTATTGGCACAGGCAGAACTTGAACCTGGTGGGCAGCTCAGTCTTTTAGCCAGTGCTCTACACTAGTTCTTAATAGAACCAAATTAAATGTGTTAATATACAATTATTTAATACGTAATTAAAGTGAGAGTGATTTTTAAAAAAACGAATATGCAAATTACAGCCATTCCATGTTACTCTGAGAGTCAGGCTGATGTAGTGGGCAAAGTTACCCCGAATGAATTCATTATTTACTTGGAAAGTAACAAATTCGTCCATGTGAGCTCGGATGAGAGTTCTCCTTTAATACAAAATCTCATTCTGTGTATATATGGGCTTTTGCACATGTGCAATATCAAAGTGCATCTTGGGATAGTTTGGAATCACGTAGTGTGGCATGATGCCATGCATCACCACGTTATGTGCTCCATTTCTGATTGGTTGTTTTCATGTGGCTTGCCTGCGTGATGATGTAGGCGTGGTCGAGCAACGGCCAAGGGCCCACAGCCCAGCAGGCGCCCACTGTTAAGATCCCCCTAGAGTTGCACCTCCTCTTCACCGTTGCAGGCTGCTTGTTCACCTGCCTCTTTCTCTGGCCCAGGCAACAGTGGTGGTGAGGAGGAGGAGGAGGAGGAGGAGGAAGAGCAGGGGATGCCACGGCCTGCTTGCTCATTGGTCTCTCTGCCTGTCAAGCAAGCCAGTGGCCGTAATTATGAGTAAGAGGATGAGGAGCAACAGCAGCTGGTGACAATGGCGGTGAGAAGATAGACTCACTGAGGGAGGGGCCCCATTGACATGTCTTTCCCAAGGCCTCTCAAAAACGTGGAGCCAGCACTGCTTGTGGGTTTCCCATAAGCAGCCGGTTGGCCGCTGTGTAAACAGATAGATAGGCCTTTGGTCTGATCCAGCATGGCTCTTCTTATGGTCTTAACTGTAGTTTAGTATTCTACCCACACTAACAAATGGCTAATTCTAAACACATTTCCTTGCAACCAGGTTTTGCAAACCAGCTTCAATTCCTGGTTAAAAGCTGGTTTTCATTAGCATGATAGCATGGGGGCGTAATAGCACGTGGCTAAGCCATGGTTAACGTCACCATGGAAAGGCAGGTGTGTGTGTGTGTGTGTGTGTGTGTGATTCATGGCAGAGAAGAGGTAAGAAGGGGGGGGGAATTAGGGTGGCCAGCTGACCTACTGCACAGAGGACAGTCCTGTATCTGAAGAGCTGTCAGAGGGCCCTCCTCTATTTTAAGGCATCCTCTCTTTGAAGGGCTGTCCAACCCAAGTCAAGCTTAATGATAAAGACCTATAAGAAGGGAGGGCAGGGCCTTGAAGTTGCCCAGACTGAGCAGGCTCCCAGTCAGACTTCCCTACAATGGTGAGATCATATTGTACTTCTATTTAAATTACAGTTTTTATTTCTAAATCTGCATTGATACATATGATTTAACATATGAAAATGTTATGCAAATTGGTACCCCCCTTTAACCTCTTTTTTGGCAATGCGTAAGATGCCACCCTAGAGGGAGTCCACAAGCCTGTGGGTCACTCTGGATCCCTTAACCATGCCTGGGAGATCAGCACCATTACATCTGCACTGGGTCAGAGAGGTGTGGCGGAGCAGAGATTTGAACGGAGAATTCCCCAATCCATTCTCAGCACTATTTCACTGGATCTCAAGCTCTGCTGAGCTAGCGGGTGGTTTTCATACCAAAAGCAAAATACTAATGTCAGGGTCAAATGCTGATTTACGTGGAGAGGATCAGTGAACACCAAAGTGGGCATTAACTGCTAAATGTTGTTAGCAAGCGCTTGCTCATCATAATGAGAAGTTGGGTAGTAAAAGGACACATCTCCACTCTCTCTCCAAAACGCTTCAGTCTTGCAAGGTGAATGCAATGGATGTAATAAAATAATAATAATACATAGCACTTTACAGTTTCAAAGGGCTGTAAAATATTAAGCCAATTAAACCTGGTCGCTCAGCTGTACTGGGAGGTGAAAAGTTTCCTGTTTAGTTTCATGATCATCCTCCTGACATATCCAGTTTTCCCCTGCTGTATATTACTAAGTACTTTGTCCCGAGTCAATTAGATCTTACCTCCAGCCATTTATATTTTTCTCTCTATCCCCTCCAAACATTTTGTAAAGGTACAGAGACATTCTTAAACAGCAGCATTCTAACCTGTCAATTCTAAACTCGGCTAACCTAATGTACGTAATTACAACGGCATCTGTACAGCCCCGCACCCAAAATATGGTTTTATTATGCAGAAAATGTGACAATGAGCTGCCCATGTCAAGTCTACTCATGTCAGACTCCCCAAATGGAAGATGACTGATCCTTCTGACAGAAAGGAAACCAGGGGGTTTGTTAACAGCAGCAAAGGGCTGTCAGCCACGGAGATATCATTACAAGGGCCTATCGGTGAAAATTTTCAGAGCTGACTAAGGGATTTGGCCACATGAAATAAATGAGGCTAAAGCTGCCGCCTAGTTTTGTGTCCTAGAAGTGTTAAGGCCCAGAGAATGCTGCAGGGGAGCTATTCACTGCAGATTACATGAGAACAGGAGGTAATTCATACATTCAATGATACATGCTTCTGCTGTTTTATTCTTTCCATGTTGTATATATATTGCCTGACTGCAGTGCTGTTTACTTGCTTTTCATATATATATATATATGGAACCTCCCAGGACAGTGGACAATAAATTAAATAAATCAAGAATACACACACACACACACACACTTTATTGTGCACTGCCCTGGGAGGTGTTTGTTTTTTTGTTTTTTTAACAGAAGATCAGCATATAAATCTTCAAGCAAAATCATATCAACCAACCAACCAACGTGATGTCACCATGTTGTGGATGCTCTCACCTCCCACTCCAAACCATTGGTTGCTTCTGGGAAGGGCAAGGGATCTAAGGTGAACTAGACCCACAATTGTCATTTATGATGGTAAGTGCATGTTTACTTTAGGGAGAAATCCCGCGGCCCCTAGACATTGTCTGAGGGACCGGAGGATATTGGGTATTCCCCCCTCCGAGGTTGGAGACAATGCTCCAACCTCAGAAGGAGGAGTCTGGGATCTGACCCCCCACTCCCCCGCAGCCAGCATGGAAAGAACCGCACCGGCTGCCCTCTGAGGTGGGAAAATTGACCCTGGAGAGGGGGAAAAGGGGTGTTCCAGTGGGCAGGGAGGGGAGGATACCGGAGAGGCCAGGATACAAGTTATCCTGAGCCTCTGCCAGCCTCCTTCCCTCTCCCTCCAAAGCACCATTGCTTTTTAGCCTGTCTAGCAAACTATGCAGGGCGGGAGGACGGCAGATCGCCTTGATTGGATGATTGGAATCCTCTGAGTTTGGGGGCTTCCTATCATCGAGGGCACAATCGATAGGATTGTACGTTTAATGTCTGGCTTGAGCCTCAGGCTGAATGTATACATAATCTCTTTGTGCTGTGAACAGCTTATCACATATCCAGTTTTGGAGACTCCTGAATATGAGCTGGTCTGCAATATCTGCCTCTGGGGAATCATTTGCTTCCAAACCCAGAGAATAAATGCTTATTCATACCAAGGGAGAAAAGGTCATGTGGCTCCACCACCAGCTGCTGGTGGAGACATAACACTTAATAAAACAAAGACAAGAGGATGGTTGGTATGGTGAATGGTCACGAGATGGACAGAGCTTGAGCTGAGTTGCATGAAAGTCGACATATTCATTTTTCTTAGCAGCAGCAACTTGATAGTTCTCAGTTATGGAGAATTCATGATTTGGCACTGGTAATAAGCCAAATGTACTCTTCATCTTAACTCTGCCACCTGGGCACCACACTCCGGATTGTCAAGTATGACATTCCATTTCAGTCCTTTCATTGCTTTCTTATTTCTCAACCCAGTTTAAATTCTTCTGGTCTCTTTTCATAGGCTAGTTCACAGGTGGATCAACACCTAAAGTTCTTGTGTTGATAGCATTTATTTATTATTCTTTTTTTTCATTATTCCATTTTTTCTTCAAGGAACTCAAGGTAGCGTACATGCTACCCCTCCCCCCATTTTATCCTCCGAACAAACCTATGTGGTAGATGACGCTGAGAGATCGTGACCAGCCCAAAGTCAGGTCATCCAGTAAAGCTTCATAGCTGAGTGGGTATTAGAGTCTGAGTAGGGAGTAGTGGCCGTAGATGACACACTAGCCAAGCCGTGTTGAGCGTCTTTCAGCCGGAGGGCCAAACTCCATTTCAGAGATGCTCTCGGGGCCTGCATTCCAGTGGTGGGCGGGGCCAAAGGCAAAAGGGGCGTGGCCAAAATACCAGCCTATTTTAGCATCACGCTCTTCCTGCCAGTAACTAAGCCTCAGGAGAGGAATTCTCACTTTCAGAATGGTTGAAAAACTGCACAAAAGCTGGGAAACCACCAAATGGTCACTGCTCAGGCAAAAAGGGTTGGGGCCAGGAGAAGGGGGTGTAGCCATCTGTGGCAAACCAGTAGACTGAACAGGCACCCTGTGGCCTCCACATCTGAAGTTCAAGAGGAAATATGTCAGCATATTAGGGACATTGAGCTACAGGACCATATAAGAGTAGCTACCCCATACTCCAAATTTAGAGATGGGGGCAGCCTTTCTTTCTTTCTTTCTTTCTTTTTTTTAACCTGCAACCTATTTAACTACTTTAACTATCTCCAAATACAGGAAAGCATTTACGTTGGCTAAGTTTAATGTGTTGCCCTCTGCACTTTTGGAGGGTAGATACAACAGCATGCCATATTCTGAGCGCTTGTGCCCCTGTGAAGCTGGCATGGTAGAGACTGCGGGCCATGTATTGCTACACTGTTCCTTTTACTGTGATTTTCAGCATATTTTTTTATTGCTCCTGTTTTGCAAGGAATACCTGGGAGATCCAACTTGTTTTATATAGATTAATCTCTCGGCCGATCAGAATTTTCAGGTAACCTCCAAGGAGGCTAGATTCTGCACAGCTGCAATTGCTTGTCAGCGTGGGATGATGTCAATTGCCTGATAATGTTTTAGCTAAATTTTATACTATCATCAGTGGGACATGAGCAACTCATTTTTTAAAATCTACCTGTTAAAAAATTGATTACCTATCTGTATTTTTAATTAATTATTACTACCTTTGTTCCATCAAGTATTATGGTTCCAAACCGTGTGGGGCTTTAAAGGTTAAGACCAGCACCTTGAATCGGGCTTGGAAGCATACAAGCAGCCAGTGCAAGTGGGCCAGAACTGGTGTTATGTATTCAGACCTTCTGGCCCCACTTAAGAGTCTAGCTGCCGCAATTTGCACAAGCTGCAGCTTCCAAACAGTCTTCAAGGGCAGCCCCACGTAAAGTGCATTGCAGTAGTCTAGCTTTGAGATTACCAGAGCGTAGATTACTGAAATCAGGCTATCCCTGTCCAGATAGGGGCATACCTGGGCCACCAGCCAAAGCTGGTAGAAGGCACTCTTCAAGTGACAAAGATGATTCAAGGAGAACACCCAAGCTACAGACCTGCTAGGCATCAGATGTCTAGAACTCCCTCTGTGCCAGTACTAGCTTCTAGAAGGGAAGGGGCTTCCTTCTTCCTGATAGCAAGAGCACAGTGGCATGACCACACTAGCAACATTTCTTTACATTCATGCCATGCCAAGAGGGACCTGCCAACTCCAAACCTTCACCATAAAACCTCAGTCCAACAGTTTTCAACACCCCCTTCCCTTTTAAACAACACCTCACTTGCTTGGGTAGCGTTTGCTTTTCCTGAGAGCATTCGGGGGGCGGGGGAGAGGAGAGAATAGATCCGGGTTCTAGTCCCCGCTCGGCCATGAAACTCACTGGGTGACTTTGGGCCAGTCACTGACTCTCAGCCTAACCTACCTCACAGGGTTGTTGTGAGGATAAAATGGAGAGGAGGAGGAGGATTATGTAAGCTGCCTTGGGTTCCTTGCAGGAAAAAAGGCGGGGTATAAATATAATAAATAAATAAATAAATTGCCAGAACAAACAAGGCAGTTTTCTAAATTAAATATATACATAAATAAATAAATAAAAGTGGTGTGTGTGGGGTGGTGGTGGTGGTGGTGGTGGTACAGATTGCTTGCAGGGAGGGGGTTCTGCCATGAACATGGCACAAAGTTTAAGTGAGAAACAGGTAAGAATGTAATGGAGAAAATGTGGAAACATCTGTTTTTATGGTAACTACAGAGAAATGGGCTGCCTGAAAACTTACTGTAATATTGAAACAATTTTCATTATTTCCCCCAACTGGCTAAACTTCACTTTACCCAAATGCAAATAAAACTTCAGTACATCTCAAGTTATTTGACAGTTCTGATGTATTTTAAAATAAAGCCAGAGAGATTTAATGATGTGAAAGTTCATGACTCAGTAAAGATTACTGTCAAAGCAGGGACTTAGGATAGACACCAATACAATAAAATTATTATAATCACATGAGCCTAGAGAAAAAGGTAGACCGCAATGAGGTCTGCGCATTAAGTGTTTACGTTTGTTATACGCCCACCTAGTTATACAATAAAGGAATGTGTTAGGTTTAAATTTCCCAATCTCCCCCCCCCCCGAGGAATTTTTAGCATTACTACAGGGAACTGGGAGAAAACATGCTTGCATGCTATGAAGAAATGACATGAAACGGTGAGGAAATGAACATTTCACCTTTGGGATACATACCCAAAATCATTTACAGTGCAATCCTATACATGCCTATTCAGAAGTAAGTTCCTTTGCATTCAAAGGGCCTTACATCCAGGTAAGTGGATGTAGGATTTCAGCCTTAATGTGGGTAAGTTACTCCTAGAGTCACATATGGGATGCCCATGACAGAAACGATTAGGGCTGGTGTCAAGGGTAGGCATAACTGGGCACCTGCCAGTGGTCCACACCCCAGCAGGGGCCCATTGACAAGAGCCCCCTGGACTTGCTCCTCTTCTTCAACATTGCACCCTGCTGGTTCACGTCACGTGCCTCTTGCTCCAGCCAGACAGTGGTGGTGGTGAGAAGGAGGAGCAGGAGGAGATGCCATTGCTGACTTGCTCCCTGCCAGTCAACCAAGCAAGGGGTAGCAATGATCAGAAAGAGGATGAGGAACGATCGCAGGTGGAGACAACGGCACTGTGGGAGGGGGCCCATGGAGGGTGGCTTGACCAAGGGGCTGCAGAAACCTGACGCTGGCAGTGGGAACTATTTTTCTCTCCAAATCAGCCACAGCGCCCGCCGTCCCATTGGATTAGGGCTGCAGAACTATGAGGGGGTATGTGTCTTTCACCCTTCCCCCTACACCACTTCCCCTATGTAAATTACCCTTAGAGTCATTTGCCCGATTGGGTCCCTCAGCACTGCAGCCCAATCTAATTTGTACCCCCCCCCCCCGGTAAGTGCTTTTGAGGAGGGGGGAAATGTTGGGTCTTCTTCAGCCGCCATGCCTCGCCTCATCTAGTTTGGCTTCTACTCTTGAACATGCAGTATGCATGGATACAGCCTTTTCAAAGAGCAGTTTTCTCCACTCTTCCAATGTGTGTTTATTAGTGCCGCAAGAAGGAACTCTCATTTGAACAAGTCGTTTTCAGTACAGAAACAGAGATCAGCAGCAGAGGGGGGATGGGAGTTGTAATACAGTGGAGAACTGGCATTTGCTAAAATTCCCTCTTCTACACAGTCATTAAAGATGCAGGAGTCCTGCCCTAGATTACACCTGGCCACTTTGAATTGTTGTTTTTATTTCAGCTTAATTATTTCATCACAATATCGTATTGTATTTTTGGAGGGAGAGCACTAACATATTGGCAAAAAAAGAGAAGAGAGTACTGATTTGCATAAAATCTGCATATGCCAAGTTGGAGAGAGAGATGCAGATTTATAGAGAGGGAGGTGCATGTTTAGAAATAATTACTAACCCTTAAATAGAAATAAAATACATCTCACTATAGTGAAGAAGGCTATGACTTGTGTGCCTTGCTCAATCTGCTGTGTTGATGGGCAGTCTACCAGTTGATGGGCAACTTCAAGGCTCCCATTCTCCCTAATATGTTGTTCAAATAGAGGACTGTCCTTCATAAAGTAGGTTATATGGCCACTGTATAATTGTGTGTGTGTGTGTGTGTGTGTGTGGCAACATGTTTTACATATTTGGGTGTTAATATTTGGGTCCCAGGGTATGGTCTGAAGGCACATGAGGCAGCCACCTTGCTGAAGCTAAGCCAGTCTGTGTCTGGTCAGTGCTTGGAGGGGCCACCTGGGGACCACACGTAGCCACCTGGAGTTCCATGATGGAAGAAAGGTGTGATATAAATGTAATAAATAAAAATGAATATAAATAATAGGCAGTAGTGCTGGGAAAATATTGAAAAACTACATGCAATCTTTTTCCTATTAAAATAATTGAGGAATTTAAATAGGTCACAGATTTTCAAACTCAGTCACAATGATTCCCTTAAAATCATGAACATACCATAGCCAAACCTTCTAAACAAGACAGGAACATCGACACTACACACCTAACTTAGTATTACACTGGGAAACTGCCATGGCATCCTCCAAAGAACCCTGGGAACTGTAGTTTTCTGAGAATGCAGGGAATTTTTTGCTGGGAATTTCCAGCACTACAGTTCCCAGGATATCTTGAGAGGAAGCATGGCAGATAAATTGCATCAGAGACATCCTGAGTTTAAACAGATGGTTTGCCTGGCAGTTTTTGCTTGAAAAAGAATTCTGTGCAGATGGCTGGTTTCATTGATTATTTACACTCACACAATTGTATTTAGGAAATTTATTTATTCTTCTCCAAATAAAGTTTCTTTTCGCCAAATGCATGCAACCAATTGCATCTTTGCAAATAGTTACGGTATGTCCTTGTACTGTTGCAAGGTAAAATGGCAGAAGAACAAATCTGAATGTTATAATTACTCTGAGGGCTGGAGACAAGCTTCTTTATTCAGGGATTTGAAGGCGGTTTGAAAGGGTTGTTGCTGCTCCTGTTTTTATAATCCACCCCATCTTCACCTCTGGAAAATAGTTTAAGTTTTAAAAAAGAGAGAGAGTTGCAAAGCAGTTGGGAGGTGGGAAACCTCAGTGGATTTGCAATATTACAGCACAAGCTGATATGCGCCATCTCTAGAAATTCCAGATCTTCCCCATTCCAGCTCAACTGGTCAGCCCATATTTTTAAGAATTCACATGAGAGCCAAAGAAGTACATGTGTGTTGCTTCTGCCACTCTCTGAATGGTGTGTTAATACACACTCTAGAAAACTATTGCCTTTCTCTGGCTAAATCTGTCTCACAGCACAATCCTTAAGTGTGTTTATCCAGAAGCAAATTCAATGGGACTTCTCCCTAGCAAGTGTCTTTAGAACTGTAGCCTTACAATGTTTCCATGCTTGGCTTTATTTTATTTTATTTTATTTATTTATTTATTTAATTTATTTATTTAGTACATTTCTGATCCGCCCAATGATGTACAAAATTAAGCCTCTGCTGCCTTTTAACACTCCCCACCGACCCATGCTTCTTATCCAAAATAAACATTAAACTCTTTTATGATATATTTCATAGTAATCATGCTTAATTAATAAGTGCTTTAATTCTAATTAAATCAATGATATATTCTTTAAAAGGACCACTCAGAGTTGTGGGGGGAGGTGTTTTTTTTGTTTTTGTTTTTTTAGAAAGGCCATAGGTGAATTGGATCTTTCCTTTCCCTCTGGGAAATGGAACTCACAGCAGGCTGCACTCACAGAAAAAGTGCAATCACCCCAGTAGTGTGGAAAGTCAATTGCAATTCCATGTGTAGCGTACAGCAGAAAAGCAATAATTGATAGGCTTGGGTGCCTCCCTTCTGGAAGCAGCCTTAGCATTTAAGATTACAGCCTTGCAGCAAGCCCTATACATGTCTAGTCCCGTCACATTCAATGGTGCCTACTCGAGGCAAGTGTGTATACCAGCCTGGCGCAATCCTATGCAAGTTTAGATAGGAAAAAGGCCTACAGCTCCCAGCATGTCCCATGCAAGCGTAGGACTTGTAGGCCTTTTTTTCTGTTTAAACTTGCATAGGATTGCGCCTCTAGTGTGTTAAAAGTGGGATTGGTTACACTTGGGAGGTTCATATACCTTGAGGTGAAGCTTCTGGTGATTCTGTTTTGGAACTGGAATGTGGAAGTGAACCACGCTTAGGTTTCGCACGGGCTCCAAACTGTGTCGTGTTTGCCTCTCACGTTGTCACTAGTTGCAGCCATTCGCTCACTATTCCCTGTCCCGCCACGCGTTTTTATACTTTCCTGTGCTCCTGTGGTTCTCTCATTCCCTTTCCCTCCTGCTGTAATTCAGATTGCCCTCATTCCTCATGTGAGACGGTCTCTGTCTGGATTTCCTTTCTTATTCCCTCTAAACTTTCTTTGTTACCTTCTCCGTCGTCTCTCCGATGATTTCCACTGTGTCATCAAAAACCGACTCCGTACTGTCTGCCAATTAGCCTCTGTCTGTCAGCACATTCATCAGCATCCCGAAGACTGATGGCGAATGGCAGAGCACGCAAATGCTATTTGAAATGCAGCTGTGTGTCCTTGCACATAGATATGCCATCACTGATGAAGCAGGCCGGTGGTGTGGGTTTAGATTTCCGAGTGACAAAAAAAAGAGAGAGAGAGAAAGAAGAAAATGCAGCCCACAAAAACTTCTGCTGAGAACCAGGTGCAATGAACAATGAGGAATGGGCTATAATAACAGCCTTGCTCAACCTGCTATCCCCCCCCCCCGCAGATGTGTTCCACTGCAACTCCCATTATCCCCAGACAGCACGTTGTAGTCCAACAGATCTGGTAGGCACCGGATGGGGAATATGTCCACAATAAACATACGGAAACCATCTGTAAATTCTGTATAGGAACTTTTCTCCAGAATTTACAGAAGTCTTCCTATAATTAGTCGGTCCTGTATAATAGGCGTTGAAATGTCTAAAAAAAAACAAAAACCAAACCCCAAACATTTTTAATCAAAGGAAACAAAGCGAATGAATGGTGCAATCCAATTTACAAACCTGAAAATGAGTAATCCAAATAAGCTACTATGTGGGAGAAAAACGACTTCAGCAATTGCCCCAGCAAGCACCGTTTTCTCTTAGCATCCAAACATCAGTGCTTATTGTCATGCACTGCCCCACGTTCCCCAAAGCAGTGCTCCAGGGGCACTGCTGCCAGAGGTTGGCTTTGCTCAGAGCAGGGCTCTCCAACCTTGGGTTCCCCAGATGTTGCTGGCCTACAGCTCCCACCATACCCAGCCAGCATGGCTAATGGCAAGGGATTCTGGGAGCTGTAGTTTGGGCAAACATCTGGGGACCCAAGGTTGGAGAGCCCTGCTTAGAGGAACAAGAGAGGTGGGTGGACGTGCATTGTACATTTATTGGTCTGTTTGGGTGTTTTTGGCAATGTTTCTTCATTTACAAATATACAGTTGGAGCATAAGGACCAAACTAGACATGTCATCATTGACTCAATTAGCATTGTGAGGATGTAAGGAAGTAGCAGCTGAGAGAGGTGGCTCTCCGGATGATGACCTGGGCAGGAGGGACAGGCTCTAACCCTTTCTTCCCACTGCAGTCCCAAGCTGGATTAGCTGCTTGCATGGGAAGGAAAACTTCCATGGTAGAGGGCCCTCACAGTTCTTGATCTGGCCCGGAGGGAGGGTATGTTGTAATTTTGGCACCACTACCAAAAAGACTCTGCCTCTCATGCCTGCCCATTGTACTCCAACAGCAACAGGACACCGAGCAAGGACTCCAAAGCCAGGGCTGGCCCTTCCATAGGTGGGGAGGAGCTCTCAGAGTACGTTTTAGGGTGGATGGCTGCTCTGGTGAGCTCTCTACTGGTGTGGTGAGCCAACAGCATGTTCTGAGGGATCCCCAAAGTGCGGCGTTGGCCTGCCCAGTGCTCCAGAAAGTCGTACTGGCTGGTCTCCTGCTGTGGCTCTCTGGAGCGCCACCCGCCCAATGTCTTGTTTTGAGGACCCCGCAGAGGTCCTCTACCTGGCATTGGACAGGTAGAATCTTTGGGAAGCCTTGCTGGCTGTTCAGAAGAGAGAGAGCGCCAGCGTGGCCCTCACAGGGCCCCAGCCCCAAATGCCTTTGCTGTGAGGAATCCTTCCTCAGAGCAACGCATTGGGTGGCTCTGGAGATCGCCTGGGTTTGCTGCGGCACAGAAGGTCTGCAGGGCCAGCTCCCTGCCAAGGGCCTTGCTCTGAGGAAGGATCCCTCACAGTGAGGCATTGAGGGAATGGCCCATGGCACCACTGAGGGGGCGGGAAGAGAAGGACCAGTGGTTGCCACTACCATCATCGTGGGAAGGGGTATGATTGCTGGTGGCAGGGAGAAGAGAGAGCAGCGGCAGGAGGTCTTGTGTTGGTCCTGCCCAAAGCTGATCTTAAGGTAAAGCAGGTAATTGTTTAGGTGCAGAGGCACTTGGCAGGCATAATCTTGAGTAGAAGAGCAGCAGCTTCCTTTTGACTCAGGGTGCTTCCCGATGTGGGTGTTTTAAAACGGCACCCAGGACCGGTGCAAGGCAGTTTGGTGCCCTAGGCAAGATCAGATATTTAGCGCCCCCCCTTCCCACTTGAGAGCGCTGTATTTTTTTCAAGGCGTTTCTGGTGCCCCCTTTAGCCCTGCCCCTAGGCAGCTGCCTAGTTGGCCTAATGGTAGCACCGGCCCTGACGGCACCCAGTCATTGCTTTCCCACTTCAACCTGCAAATAGAATAGAAACTCTCTCTGCAGGTGGCTGGACAGACCCTCTTTCCCCAGCTGGAAATGTTGGGACAGGACATTTTCATCAGGACCATGTCAAGGGCAGGGGAAGGTTAAATGCTGTCTCCCCGCTCTCTGTGGGTCTAATGCTGATCCCCCCCCCCACATTTTCATTTCATTTCATTTCATTAGTTACATTTCTATACCGCCCAATAGCCAAAGTGCGCTGGGGCTTTACAAAGATTAAAAACCTTAAAAATACAAAAGTGCACATGATATA
Source organism: Shinisaurus crocodilurus (assembly GCA_021292165.1). NCBI lineage: Eukaryota > Metazoa > Chordata > Lepidosauria > Squamata > Shinisauridae > Shinisaurus > Shinisaurus crocodilurus. The sequence goes on along the minus strand of JAHFWL010000997.1, from coordinate 1,668 downwards.
AAAAACATTCACATACAATCATATAAACAGGCAGCACACACACACAGACACACAATCTAAACAATTTTAACAATCAACCATAAGTAATCCCAGGACCTGATTAAAACCTTGTCATAATCTGCCAAATGCCGGAGATTAATGGTTCGAATCCTTATTGAGGCCCCACACAGTTACAATTTAGGAAAAAAGATAGGAAGGTAATGTCATTTGGAATGGGAAGCAGAGGTGGTGTTAGGGGGCAGCTCACTAGGGCTGGACCCCAGAATCTTTCATTTGGAGCCCCGAATCTCTGGGAAGCCATTTGCCCCACCACCCTGCTGTCCAGGGGCACTTGCTGAAATAAAGGCACAGGGGTCCTGATGATCTCTGTCGCGTCCGATCCTCCTGGCGTAGCTGGCTTTTTGCCCACATGTGCTTCACCTCCTGCTCCCCCCCCAAATCTTTCTGTCTGATTATTTCCCCCCCCTGAAATCAAATGCCCTCCTCTCCCCTGTCCATAAATCTCTTTTAACAAATAGGGGTGTCCTTAGGAGACAGGGTCCTTTAAATAAACACACACACACACACACACACACACACTAGAGCAGGGCTCTCCAACCTTGGGTCCCCAGACGTTGCTGGACTACAGTTCCCAGAATCCTTTGCCATTAACCATGCTGGCTGGGTATGCTGGGACTCCTGGGAGCTGTAGGCCAGCAACATCTGGGGACCCAAGGTTGGAGAGCCCTGCTTTAGAGAATATATATTAGCATATGCAAATCTGTGTTTTTTCCCCCCTGTCCTGTGGGCCTGAGCCCCGGATCTCATCCCTGATGGGAAGGGTTAATGAGACAGTTCATTCCTAGGGAGGAGGAACAGACCAATAAAGGTCATAGTGGAGGATGCAGTCAGCTGAAAAGCTGAAGCACAGCTGCCCTATGGCTCCGTTATACCTGGGAGAATGGGCAGCTTTATTTTTTTAAAGTAAGATTTTCTGAGTGCTGAAAAGAAAAGGAAGGTAATTTCTGAAAACAGAGAAGGATTCCTTGCTCACAAGATTATGCAAATGCCAGGGGTGCAGTGGAGCCAGGGCTTGCAGGGACAAAGCACTGGCACTTTTTTATTACCAGGGACGCTGACATCATCTGCCCCCCTCCCCAGAATTCCCTGTTCCCTCTGAATTTAGCTGCAGTCTTCATAGTACCTTGGTGGCGTGAGGGGGGGGATGCATTTTCTCAGCAACAATATATAGTTGTGAGCTGTCCCTGCAACTATTTGGGGTGGCCTAGTCTTGAATGGGCAGTTAAGACCCAACAGCTTTATGAAAAGCCTGCCCCTGGTGGAGATGAAAACTGGTTTGTTGATCTGGATCAACACAGCTGCCTGCATTTTTGGATTCTCCTTGGGGGCGTGGCTATGGGAACTTTCCTGATGAGTGCCTGCACTTCAACATTTACCACTACATCACTAATAGATGCCCCCATTAAAAAAATGAGTAAATGATGAGTAGCAAATAATCCTAAAAAAACAAAGCACAATGGGTACCATCAAGCCCACACAAATAACCATTTTACCACCTATTGTACCAAGTACATTGACAGCTGATGTGTGGTAAAATTTGTATTATTATTATTATTATTATATTATCATCATCATCATCATCATCATCATCATCATCATCTCATCATC
>JAHFWL010000996.1:0-18121 GCA_021292165.1 Shinisaurus crocodilurus | reverse complement strand
GATGATGAGATGATGATGATGATGATGATGATGATGATGATGATAATATAATAATAATAATAATAATACAAATTTTACCACACATCAGCTGTCAATGTACTTGGTACAATAGGTGGTAAAATGGTTATTTGTGTGGGCTTGATGGTACCCATTGTGCTTTGTTTTTTTAGGATTATTTGCTACTCATCATTTACTCATTTTTTTAATGGGGGCATCTATTAGTGATGTAGTGGTAAATGTTGAAGTGCAGGCACTCATCAGGAAAGTTCCCATAGCCACGCCCCCAAGGAGAATCCAAAAATGCAGGCAGCTGTGTTGATCCAGATCAACAAACCAGTTTTCATCTCCACCAGGGGCAGGCTTTTCATAAAGCTGTTGGGTCTTAACTGCCCATTCAAGACTAGGCCACCCCAAATAGTTGCAGGGACAGCTCACAACTATATATTGTTGCTGAGAAAATGCATCCCCCCCCTCACGCCACCAAGGTACTATGAAGACTGCAGCTAAATTCAGAGGGAACAGGGAATTCTGGGGAGGGGGGCAGATGATGTCAGCGTCCCTGGTAATAAAAAAGTGCCAGTGCTTTGTCCCTGCAAGCCCTGGCTCCACTGCACCCCTGGCATTTGCATAATCTTGTGAGCAAGGAATCCTTCTCTGTTTTCAGAAATTACCTTCCTTTTCTTTTCAGCACTCAGAAAATCTTACTTTAAAAAAATAAAGCTGCCCATTCTCCCAGGTATAACGGAGCCATAGGGCAGCTGTGCTTCAGCTTTTCAGCTGACTGCATCCTCCACTATGACCTTTATTGGTCTGTTCCTCCTCCCTAGGAATGAACTGTCTCATTAACCCTTCCCATCAGGGATGAGATCCGGGGCTCAGGCCCACAGGACAGGGGGGAAAAAACACAGATTTGCATATGCTAATATATATTCTCTAAAGCAGGGCTCTCCAACCTTGGGTCCCCAGATGTTGCTGGCCTACAGCTCCCAGGAGTCCCAGCATACCCAGCCAGCATGGTTAATGGCAAAGGATTCTGGGAACTGTAGTCCAGCAACGTCTGGGGACCCAAGGTTGGAGAGCCCTGCTCTAGTGTGTGTGTGTGTGTGTGTGTGTGTGTTTATTTAAAGGACCCTGTCTCCTAAGGACACCCCTATTTGTTAAAAGAGATTTATGGACAGGGGAGAGGAGGGCATTTGATTTCAGGGGGGGGAAATAATCAGACAGAAAGATTTGGGGGGGGAGCAGGAGGTGAAGCACATGTGGGCAAAAAGCCAGCTACGCCAGGAGGATCGGACGCGACAGAGATCATCAGGACCCCTGTGCCTTTATTTCAGCAAGTGCCCCTGGACAGCAGGGTGGTGGGGCAAATGGCTTCCCAGAGATTCGGGGCTCCAAATGAAAGATTCTGGGGTCCAGCCCTAGTGAGCTGCCCCCTAACACCACCTCTGCTTCCCATTCCAAATGACATTACCTTCCTATCTTTTTTCCTAAATTGTAACTGTGTGGGGCCTCAATAAGGATTCGAACCATTAATCTCCGGCATTTGGCAGATTATGACAAGGTTTTAATCAGGTCCTGGGATTACTTATGGTTGATTGTTAAAATTGTTTAGATTGTGTGTCTGTGTGTGTGTGCTGCCTGTTTATATGATTGTATGTGAATGTTTTTTATATCATGTGCACTTTTGTATTTTTAAGGTTTTTAATCTTTGTAAAGCCCCAGCGCACTTTGGCTATTGGGCGGTATAGAAATGTAACTAATGAAATGAAATGAAATGAAAATGTGGGGGGGGGGATCAGCATTAGACCCACAGAGAGCGGGGAGACAGCATTTAACCTTTCCCCTGCCCCTTGACATGGTCCTGATGAAAATGTCCTGTCCCAACATTTCCAGCTGGGGAAAGAGGGTCTGTCCAGCCACCTGCAGAGAGAGTTTCTATTCTATTTGCAGGTTGAAGTGGGAAAGCAATGACTGGGTGCCGTCAGGGCCGGTGCTACCATTAGGCCAACTAGGCAGCTGCCTAGGGCGCAGGGCTAAAGGGGGCACCAGAAACGCCTTGAAAAAAAATACAGCGCTCTCAAGTGGGAAGGGGGGGCGCTAAATATCTGATCTTGCCTAGGGCACCAAACTGCCTTGCACCGGTCCTGGGTGCCGTTAAAACACCCACATCGGGAAGCACCCTGAGTCAAAAGGAAGCTGCTGCTCTTCTACTCAAGATTATGCCTGCCAAGTGCCTCTGCACCTAAACAATTACCTGCTTTACCTTAAGATCAGCTTTGGGCAGGACCAACACAAGACCTCCTGCCGCTGCTCTCTCTTCTCCCTGCCACCAGCAATCATACCCCCTTCCCACGATGATGGTAGTGGCAACCACTGGTCCTTCTCTTCCCGCCCCCTCAGTGGTGCCATGGGCCATTCCCTCAATGCCTCACTGTGAGGGATCCTTCCTCAGAGCAAGGCCTTGGCAGGGAGCTGGCCCTGCAGACCTTCTGTGCCGCAGCAACCCAGGCGATCTCCAGAGCCACCAATGCGTTGCTCTGAGGAAGGATTCCTCACAGCAAAGCATTTGGGCTGGGCCCTGTGGAGGGCCACGCTGGCGCTCTCTCTCTTCTGAACAGCCAGCAAGGCTTCCCAAAGATTCTACCTGTCCAATGCCAGGTAGAGGACCTCTGCGGGGTCCTCAAAACAAGACATTGGGCGGGTGGCGCTCCAGAGAGCCACAGCAGGAGACCAGCCAGTACGACTTTCTGGAGCACTGGGCAGGCCAACGCCGCACTTTGGGGATCCCTCAGAACATGCTGTTGGCTCACCACACCAGTAGAGAGCTCACCAGAGCAGCCATCCACCCTAAAACGTACTCTGAGAGCTCCTCCCCACCTCATGGAAGGGCCAGCCCTGGCTTTGGAGTCCTTGCTCGGTGTCCTGTTGCTGTTGGAGATACAATGGGCAGGCATGAGAGGCAGAGTCTTTTTGGTAGTGGTGCCAAAATTACAACATACCCTCCCTCCGGGCCAGATCAAGAACTGTGAGGGCCCTCTACCAATGGAAGTTTTCCTTCCAATGCAAGCAGCTAATCCAGCTTGGGACTGCAGTGGGAAGAAAGGGTTAGAGCCTGTCCCTCCTGCCCAGGTCCTCATCCGGAGAGCCACCTCTCTCAGCTGCTACTTCCTTACATCCTCACAATTGCTAATTGAGTCAATGATGACATGTCTAGTTTGGTCCTTATGCTCCAACTGTATATTTGTAAATGAAGAAACATTGCCAAAAACACCAAACAGACCAATAAATGTACAATGCACGTCCACCCACTCTCTTGTTCCTCTAAGCCAGGGCTCTCCAACCTTGGGTCCCCAGATGTTTGCCAAACTACAGCTCCCAGAATCCCTTGCCATTAGCCATGCTGGCTGGGTATGGTGGGAGCTGTAGGCCAGCAACATCTGGGGACCCAAGGTTGGAGAGCCCTGCTCTGAGCAAAGCCAACCTCTGGCAGCAGTGCCCCTGGAGCACTGCTTTGGGGAACGTGGGGCAGTGCATGACAAAAGCACTGATGTTTGGATGCTAAGAGAAAACGGTGCTTGCTGGGCAATTGCTGAAGTCGTTTTTCTCCCACATAGTAGCTTTATTTGGATTACTCATTTTCAGGTTTGTAAAATTGGATTGCACCATTCATTCGCTTTGTTTCCTTTGATTTAAAAAATGTTTGGGGTTTGGTTTTTGTTTTTTTTAGACATTTCAACGCCTATTATACAGGACCGACTAATTATAGGAAGACTTCTGTAAATTCTGGAGAAAAGTTCCTATACAGAATTTACAGATGGTTTCCGTATGTTTATTGTGGACATATTCCCCAATCCGGTGCCTACCAGATCTGTTGGACTACAACGTGCTGTCTGGGGATAATGGGAGTTGCAGTGGAACACATCTGCGGGGGGGGGGGATAGCAGGTTGAGCAAGGCTGTTATTATAGCCCATTCCTCATTGTTCATTGCACCTGGTTCTCAGCAGAAGTTTTTGTGGGCTGCATTTTCTTCTTTCTCTCTCTCTTTTTTTTGTCACTCGGAAATCTAAACCCACACCACCGCCTGCTTCATCAGTGATGGCATATCTATGTGCAAGGACACACAGCTGCATTTCAAATAGCATTTGCGTGCTCTGCCATTCGCCATCAGTCTTCGGGATGCTGATGAATGTGCTGACAGACAGAGGCTAATTGGCAGACAGTACGGAGTCGGTTTTTGATGACACAGTGGAAATCATCGGAGAGACGACGGAGAAGGTCAAAGAAAAGTTTAGAGGGAATAAGAAAGGAAATCCAGACAGAGACCGTCTCACATGAGGAATGAGGGCAATCTGAATTACAGCAGGAGGGAAAGGGAATGAGAGAACCACAGGAGCACAGGAAAGTATAAAAACGCGTGGCGGGACAGGGAATAGTGAGCGAATGGCTGCAACTAGTGACAACGTGAGAGGCAAACACGACACAGTTTGGAGCCCGTGCGAAACCTAAGCGTGGTTCACTTCCACATTCCAGTTCCAAAACAGAATCACCAGAAGCTTCACCTCAAGGTATATGAACCTCCCAAGTGTAACCAATCCCACTTTTAACACACTAGAGGCGCAATCCTATGCAAGTTTAAACAGAAAAAAAAGGCCTACAAGTCCTACGCTTGCATGGGACATGCTGGGAGCTGTAGGCCTTTTTCCTATCTAAACTTGCATAGGATTGCGCCAGGCTGGTATACACACTTGCCTCGGAGTAGGCACCATTGAATGTGACGGGACTAGACATGTATAGGGCTTGCTGCAAGGCTGTAATCTTAAATGCTAAGGCTGCTTCCAGAAGGGAGGCACCCAAGCCTATCAATTATTGCTTTTCTGCTGTACGCTACACATGGAATTGCAATTGACTTTCCACACTACTGGGGTGATTGCACTTTTTCTGTGAGTGCAGCCTGCTGTGAGTTCCATTTCCCAGAGGGAAAGGAAAGATCCAATTCACCTATGGCCTTTCTAAAAAAAACAAAAACAAAAAAACACCTCCCCCCACAACTCTGAGTGGTCCTTTTAAAGAATATCATTGATTTAATTAGAATTAAAGCACTTATTAATTTAAGCATGATTACTATGAAATATATCATAAAAGAGTTTAATGTTTATTTTGGATAAGAAGCATGGGTCGGTGGGGAGTGTTAAAAGGCAGCAGAGGCTTAATTTTGTACATCATTGGGCGGATCAGAAATGTACTAAATAAATAAATTAAATAAATAAATAAATAAAATAAAATAAAATAAAAGCCAAGCATGGAAACATTGTAAGGCTACAGTTCTAAAGACACTTGCTAGGGAGAAGTCCCATTGAATTTGCTTCTGGATAAACACACTTAAGGATTGTGCTGTGAGACAGATTTAGCCAGAGAAAGGCAATAGTTTTCTAGAGTGTGTATTAACACACCATTCAGAGAGTGGCAGAAGCAACACACATGTACTTCTTTGGCTCTCATGTGAATTCTTAAAAATATGGGCTGACCAGTTGAGCTGGAATGGGGAAGATCTGGAATTTCTAGAGATGGCGCATATCAGCTTGTGCTGTAATATTGCAAATCCACTGAGGTTTCCCACCTCCCAACTGCTTTGCAACTCTCTCTTTTTTAAAAACTTAAACTATTTTCCAGAGGTGAAGATGGGGTGGATTATAAAAACAGGAGCAGCAACAACCCTTTCAAACCGCCTTCAAATCCCTGAATAAAGAAGCTTGTCTCCAGCCCTCAGAGTAATTATAACATTCAGATTTGTTCTTCTGCCATTTTACCTTGCAACAGTACAAGGACATACCGTAACTATTTGCAAAGATGCAATTGGTTGCATGCATTTGGCGAAAAGAAACTTTATTTGGAGAAGAATAAATAAATTTCCTAAATACAATTGTGTGAGTGTAAATAATCAATGAAACCAGCCATCTGCACAGAATTCTTTTTCAAGCAAAAACTGCCAGGCAAACCATCTGTTTAAACTCAGGATGTCTCTGATGCAATTTATCTGCCATGCTTCCTCTCAAGATATCCTGGGAACTGTAGTGCTGGAAATTCCCAGCAAAAAATTCCCTGCATTCTCAGAAAACTACAGTTCCCAGGGTTCTTTGGAGGATGCCATGGCAGTTTCCCAGTGTAATACTAAGTTAGGGTGTAGTGTCGATGTTCCTGTCTTGTTTAGAAGGTTTGGCTATGTATGTTCATGATTTTAAGGGAATCATTGTGACTTGAGTTTGAAAATCTGTGACCTATTTAAATTCCTCAATTATTTTAATAGGAAAAAGATTGCATGTAGTTTTTCAATATTTTCCCAGCACTACTGCCTATTATTTATATTCATTTTTATTTATTACATTTATATCACACCTTTCTTCCATCATGGAACTCCAGGTGGCTACGTGTGGTCCCCAGGTGGCCCCTCCAAGCACTGACCAGACACAGACTGGCTTAGCTTCAGCAAGGTGGCTGCCTCATGTGCCTTCAGACCATACCCTGGGACCCAAATATTAACACCCAAATATGTAAAACATGTTGCCACACACACACACACACACACAATTATACAGTGGCCATATAACCTACTTTATGAAGGACAGTCCTCTATTTGAACAACATATTAGGGAGAATGGGAGCCTTGAAGTTGCCCATCAACTGGTAGACTGCCCATCAACACAGCAGATTGAGCAAGGCACACAAGTCATAGCCTTCTTCACTATAGTGAGATGTATTTTATTTCTATTTAAGGGTTAGTAATTATTTCTAAACATGCACCTCCCTCTCTATAAATCTGCATCTCTCTCTCCAACTTGGCATATGCAGATTTTATGCAAATCAGTACTCTCTTCTCTTTTTTTGCCAATATGTTAGTGCTCTCCCTCCAAAAATACAATACGATATTGTGATGAAATAATTAAGCTGAAATAAAAACAACAATTCAAAGTGGCCAGGTGTAATCTAGGGCAGGACTCCTGAATCTTTAATGACTGTGTAGAAGAGGGAATTTTAGCAAATGCCAGTTCTCCACTGTATTACAACTCCCATCCCCCCTCTGCTGCTGATCTCTGTTTCTGTACTGAAAACGACTTGTTCAAATGAGAGTTCCTTCTTGCGGCACTAAATAAACACCATTGGAAGAGTGGAGAAAACTGCTCTTTGAAAAGGCTGTATCCATTGCATACTGCATGTTCAAGAGTAGAAGCCAAACTAGATGAGGCGAGGCATGGCGGCTGAAGAAGACCCAACATTTCCTCCCCCTCCTCAAAAGCACTTACCGGGGGGGGGGGTACAAATAGATGGGCTGCAAGGGCTGAGGGACCCAATCGGGGCAAATGACTCTAAGGGTAATTTACATAGGGGAAGTGGTGTAGGGGAAGGGTGAAAGACACATACCCCCTCATAGTTCTTGCAGCCCTAATCCAATGGGACGGCGGGCGCTGTGGCTGATTTGGAGAGAAAAATAGTTTCCCACTGCCAGCGTCAGGTTTCTGCAGCCCCTTGGTCAAGCCACCCTCCATGGGCCCCCCTCCCACAGTGCCGTTGTCTCCACCTGCGATCGTTCCTCATCCTCTTTCTGATCATTGCTACCCCTTGCTTGGTTGACTGGCAGGGAGCAAGTCAGCAATGGCATCTCCTCCTGCTCCTCCTTCTCACCACCACCACCACTGTCTGGCTGGAGCAAGAGGCACGTGACGTGAACCAGCAGGGTGCATGTTGAAGGAGAGGAGCAGTCCAGGGGGCTCTTGTCAATGGGCCCCTGCTGGGTGTGGACCACTGGCAGGTGCCCAGTTATGCCTACCCTTGACACCAGCCCTAATCGTTTCTGTCATGGGCATCCCATATGTGACTCTAGGAGTAACTTACCCACATTAAGGCTGAAATCCACATCCACTTTACCTGATGTAAGGCCCTTTGAATGCAAGGAACTTACTTCTGAATAGCAGTATAGGATTGCACTGTAATGATTTTGGGTATGTATCCCAAAGGTGAAATGTTCATTTCCTCCCACCGGTTCATGTCATTTCTTCAGCATAGCATGCAAGCATGTTTCTCCCAGTTCCACTGTAGTAATGCTAAAAATCCTCGGGGGGGGGGAGATTGGGAAATTTAAACCTAACACATTCCTTTATTGTATAACTAGGTGGGCGTATAACAAACGTAAACACTTAATGCGCAGACCTCATTGCGGTCTACCTTTTTCTCTAGGCTCATGTGATTATAATAATTTATTGTATTGGTGTCTATCCTAAGTCCCTGCTTTGACAGTAATCTTTACTGAGTCATGAACTTTCACATCATTAAATCTCTCTGGCTTTATTTTAAAATACATCAGAACTGTCAAATAACTTGAGATGTACTGAAGTTTTATTTGCATTTGGGTAAAGTGAAGTTTAGCCAGTTGGGGGAAATAATGAAAATTGTTTCAATATTACAGTAAGTTTTCAGGCAGCCCATTTCTCTGTAGTTACCATAAAAACAGATTTCCACATTTTCTCCATTACATTCTTACCTGTTTCTCACTTAAACTTTGTGCCGTTCATGGCAGAACCCCCTCCCTGCAAGCAATCTGTACCACCACCACCACCACCACACCCCACACACACCACTATTTATTTATTTATGTATATATTTAATTTAGAAAACTGCCTTGTTTGTTCTGGCAATTTATTTATTTATTATATTTATACCCCGCCTTTTTTCCTGCAAGGAACCCAAGGCAGCTTACATAATCCTCCTCCTCCTCTCCATTTTATCCTCACAACAACCCTGTGAGGTAGGTTAGGCTGAGAGTCAGTGACTGGCCCAAAGTCACCCAGTGAGTTTCATGGCCGAGCGGGGACTAGAACCCGGATCTATTCTCTCCTCTCCCCCGCCCCCCGAATGCTCTCAGGAAAAGCAAACGCTACCCAAGCAAGTGAGGTGTTGTTTAAAAGGGAAGGGGGTGTTGAAAACTGTTGGACTGAGGTTTTATGGTGAAGGTTTGGAGTTGGCAGGTCCCTCTTGGCATGGCATGAATGTAAAGAAATGTTGCTAGTGTGGTCATGCCACTGTGCTCTTGCTATCAGGAAGAAGGAAGCCCCTTCCCTTCTAGAAGCTAGTACTGGCACAGAGGGAGTTCTAGACATCTGATGCCTAGCAGGTCTGTAGCTTGGGTGTTCTCCTTGAATCATCTTTGTCACTTGAAGAGTGCCTTCTACCAGCTTTGGCTGGTGGCCCAGGTATGCCCCTATCTGGACAGGGATAGCCTGATTTCAGTAATCTACGCTCTGGTAATCTCAAAGCTAGACTACTGCAATGCACTTTACGTGGGGCTGCCCTTGAAGACTGTTTGGAAGCTGCAGCTTGTGCAAATTGCGGCAGCTAGACTCTTAAGTGGGGCAGAAGGTCTGAATACATACACCAGTTCTGGCCCACTTGCACTGGCTGCTTGTATGCTTCCCAAGCCCGATTCAAGGTGTGGTCTAACCTTTAAAGCCCCCACACGGTTTGGAACCATAATACTTGATGGAACAAAGGTAGTAATAATTAATTAAAAATACAGATAGGTAATCATTTTTAACAGGTAGATTTTAAAAATGAGTTGCTCATGTCCCACTGATGATAGTATAAAATTTAGCTAAAACATTATCAGGCAATTGACATCATCCCACGCTGACAAGCAATTGCAGCTGTGCAGAATCTAGCCTCCTTGGAGGTTACCTGAAAATTCTGATCGGCCGAGAGATTAATCTATATAAAACAAGTTGGATCTCCCAGGTATTCCTTGCAACAGGAGCAATAAAAAATATGCTGAAAATCACAGTAAAAGGAACAGTGTAGCAATACATGGCCCGCAGTCTCTACCATGCCAGCTTCACAGGGGCACAAGCGCTCAGAATATGGCATGCTGTTGTATCTACCCTCCAAAAGTGCAGAGGGCAACACATTAAACTTAGCCAACGTAAATGCTTTCCTGTATTTGGAGATAGTTAAAGTAGTTAAATAGGTTGCAGGTTAAAAAAAAGAAAGAAAGAAAGAAAGAAAGGCTGCCCCCATCTCTAAATTTGGAGTATGGGGTAGCTACTCTTATATGGTCCTGTAGCTCAATGTCCCTAATATGCTGACATATTTCCTCTTGAACTTCAGATGTGGAGGCCACAGGGTGCCTGTTCAGTCTACTGGTTTGCCACAGATGGCTACACCCCCTTCTCCTGGCCCCAACCCTTTTTGCCTGAGCAGTGACCATTTGGTGGTTTCCCAGCTTTTGTGCAGTTTTTCAACCATTCTGAAAGTGAGAATTCCTCTCCTGAGGCTTAGTTACTGGCAGGAAGAGCGTGATGCTAAAATAGGCTGGTATTTTGGCCACGCCCCTTTTGCCTTTGGCCCCGCCCACCACTGGAATGCAGGCCCCGAGAGCATCTCTGAAATGGAGTTTGGCCCTCCGGCTGAAAGACGCTCAACACGGCTTGGCTAGTGTGTCATCTACGGCCACTACTCCCTACTCAGACTCTAATACCCACTCAGCTATGAAGCTTTACTGGATGACCTGACTTTGGGCTGGTCACGATCTCTCAGCGTCATCTACCACATAGGTTTGTTCGGAGGATAAAATGGGGGAGGGGTAGCATGTACGCTACCTTGAGTTCCTTGAAGAAAAAATGGAATAATGAAAAAAAAGAATAATAAATAAATGCTATCAACACAAGAACTTTAGGTGTTGATCCACCTGTGAACTAGCCTATGAAAAGAGACCAGAAGAATTTAAACTGGGTTGAGAAATAAGAAAGCAATGAAAGGACTGAAATGGAATGTCATACTTGACAATCCGGAGTGTGGTGCCCAGGTGGCAGAGTTAAGATGAAGAGTACATTTGGCTTATTACCAGTGCCAAATCATGAATTCTCCATAACTGAGAACTATCAAGTTGCTGCTGCTAAGAAAAATGAATATGTCGACTTTCATGCAACTCAGCTCAAGCTCTGTCCATCTCGTGACCATTCACCATACCAACCATCCTCTTGTCTTTGTTTTATTAAGTGTTATGTCTCCACCAGCAGCTGGTGGTGGAGCCACATGACCTTTTCTCCCTTGGTATGAATAAGCATTTATTCTCTGGGTTTGGAAGCAAATGATTCCCCAGAGGCAGATATTGCAGACCAGCTCATATTCAGGAGTCTCCAAAACTGGATATGTGATAAGCTGTTCACAGCACAAAGAGATTATGTATACATTCAGCCTGAGGCTCAAGCCAGACATTAAACGTACAATCCTATCGATTGTGCCCTCGATGATAGGAAGCCCCCAAACTCAGAGGATTCCAATCATCAATCAAGGCGATCTGCCGTCCTCCCGCCCTGCATAGTTTGCTAGACAGGCTAAAAAGCAATGGTGCTTGAGGGAGAGGGAAGGAGGCTGGCAGAGGCTCAGGATAACTTGTATCCTGGCCTCTCCGGTATCCTCCCCTCCCTGCCCACTGGAACACCCCTTTTCCCCCTCTCCAGGGTCAATTTTCCCACCTCAGAGGGCAGCCGGTGCGGTTCTTTCCATGCTGGCGGGGGAGTGGGGGGTCAGATCCCAGACCTCCTTCTGAGGTTGGAGCATTGTCTCCAACCTCGGAGGGGGGAATACCCAATATCCTCCGGTCCCTCAGACAATGTCTAGGGGCCGCGGGATTTCTCCCTAAAGTAAACATGCACTTACCATCATAAATGACAATTGTGGGTCTAGTTCACCTTAGATCCCTTGCCCTTCCCAGAAGCAACCAATGGTTTGGAGTGGGAGGTGAGAGCATCCACAACATGGTGACATCACGTTGGTTGGTTGGTTGATATGATTTTGCTTGAAGATTTATATGCTGATCTTCTGTTAAAAAACAAAAAAACAAACACCTCCCAGGGCAGTGCACAATAAGTGTGTGTGTGTGTGTGTATTCTTGATTTATTTAATTTATTGTCCACTGTCCTGGGAGGTTCCATATATATATATATATGAAAAGCAAGTAAACAGCACTGCAGTCAGGCAATATATATACAACATGGAAAGAATAAAACAGCAGAAGCATGTATCATTGAATGTATGAATTACTCCTGTTCTCATGTAATCTGCAGTGAATAGCTCCCCTGCAGCATTCTCTGGGCCTTAACACTTCTAGGACACAAAACTAGGCGGCAGCTTTAGCCTCATTTATTTCATGTGGCCAAATCCCTTAGTCAGCTCTGAAAATTTTCACCGATAGGCCCTTGTAATGATATCTCCGTGGCTGACAGCCCTTTGCTGCTGTTAACAAACCCCCTGGTTTCCTTTCTGTCAGAAGGATCAGTCATCTTCCATTTGGGGAGTCTGACATGAGTAGACTTGACATGGGCAGCTCATTGTCACATTTTCTGCATAATAAAACCATATTTTGGGTGCGGGGCTGTACAGATGCCGTTGTAATTACGTACATTAGGTTAGCCGAGTTTAGAATTGACAGGTTAGAATGCTGCTGTTTAAGAATGTCTCTGTACCTTTACAAAATGTTTGGAGGGGATAGAGAAAAAATATAAATGGCTGGAGGTAAGATCTAATTGACTCGGGACAAAGTACTTAGTAATATACAGCAGGGGAAAACTGGATATGTCAGGAGGATGATCATGAAAACTAAACAGGAAACTTTTCACCTCCCAGTACAGCTGAGCGACCAGGTTTAATTGGCTTAATATTTTACAGCCCTTTGAAACTGTAAAGTGCTATGTATTATTATTATTTTATTACATCCATTGCATTCACCTTGCAAGACTGAAGCGTTTTGGAGAGAGAGTGGAGATGTGTCCTTTTACTACCCAACTTCTCATTATGATGAGCAAGCGCTTGCTAACAACATTTAGCAGTTAATGCCCACTTTGGTGTTCACTGATCCTCTCCACGTAAATCAGCATTTGACCCTGACATTAGTATTTTGCTTTTGGTATGAAAACCACCCGCTAGCTCAGCAGAGCTTGAGATCCAGTGAAATAGTGCTGAGAATGGATTGGGGAATTCTCCGTTCAAATCTCTGCTCCGCCACACCTCTCTGACCCAGTGCAGATGTAATGGTGCTGATCTCCCAGGCATGGTTAAGGGATCCAGAGTGCCCACAGGCTTGTGGACTCCCTCTAGGGTGGCATCTTACGCATTGCCAAAAAAGAGGTTAAAGGGGGGTACCAATTTGCATAACATTTTCATATGTTAAATCATATGTATCAATGCAGATTTAGAAATAAAAACTGTAATTTAAATAGAAGTACAATATGATCTCACCATTGTAGGGAAGTCTGACTGGGAGCCTGCTCAGTCTGGGCAACTTCAAGGCCCTGCCCTCCCTTCTTATAGGTCTTTATCATTAAGCTTGACTTGGGTTGGACAGCCCTTCAAAGAGAGGATGCCTTAAAATAGAGGAGGGCCCTCTGACAGCTCTTCAGATACAGGACTGTCCTCTGTGCAGTAGGTCAGCTGGCCACCCTAATCCCCCCCCTTCTTACCTCTTCTCTGCCATGAATCACACACACACACACACACACACACACCTGCCTTTCCATGGTGACGTTAACCATGGCTTAGCCACGTGCTATTACGCCCCCATGCTATCATGCTAATGAAAACCAGCTTTTAACCAGGAATTGAAGCTGGTTTGCAAAACCTGGTTGCAAGGAAATGTGTTTAGAATTAGCCATTTGTTAGTGTGGGTAGAATACTAAACTACAGTTAAGACCATAAGAAGAGCCATGCTGGATCAGACCAAAGGCCTATCTATCTGTTTACACAGCGGCCAACCGGCTGCTTATGGGAAACCCACAAGCAGTGCTGGCTCCACGTTTTTGAGAGGCCTTGGGAAAGACATGTCAATGGGGCCCCTCCCTCAGTGAGTCTATCTTCTCACCGCCATTGTCACCAGCTGCTGTTGCTCCTCATCCTCTTACTCATAATTACGGCCACTGGCTTGCTTGACAGGCAGAGAGACCAATGAGCAAGCAGGCCGTGGCATCCCCTGCTCTTCCTCCTCCTCCTCCTCCTCCTCCTCACCACCACTGTTGCCTGGGCCAGAGAAAGAGGCAGGTGAACAAGCAGCCTGCAACGGTGAAGAGGAGGTGCAACTCTAGGGGGATCTTAACAGTGGGCGCCTGCTGGGCTGTGGGCCCTTGGCCGTTGCTCGACCACGCCTACATCATCACGCAGGCAAGCCACATGAAAACAACCAATCAGAAATGGAGCACATAACGTGGTGATGCATGGCATCATGCCACACTACGTGATTCCAAACTATCCCAAGATGCACTTTGATATTGCACATGTGCAAAAGCCCATATATACACAGAATGAGATTTTGTATTAAAGGAGAACTCTCATCCGAGCTCACATGGACGAATTTGTTACTTTCCAAGTAAATAATGAATTCATTCGGGGTAACTTTGCCCACTACATCAGCCTGACTCTCAGAGTAACATGGAATGGCTGTAATTTGCATATTCGTTTTTTTAAAAATCACTCTCACTTTAATTACGTATTAAATAATTGTATATTAACACATTTAATTTGGTTCTATTAAGAACTAGTGTAGAGCACTGGCTAAAAGACTGAGCTGCCCACCAGGTTCAAGTTCTGCCTGTGCCAATAACCCACTAAATGCAATCCTAGACATTATCTACTCAGAAGTAAGTGTTGAGTTCAATGGGGCTTACTCTCAGATAAATGGGAATAGGACTGCAGCCTAAAGTGCTTACATCTAAGTATAGTGGTTTTAGCCAAACTAATATCCCTCAGCCTCAAACTCCCACTTGTATGGGGATTATAACTTTGGCCTGCCTTGCAAGGCTGTTGTAAGGATTGCTAAAATAATGTACGTGGGCCACTTGGAATATTTGAATATGGTATATCAGTGCTGTAAATTAAGATTAAGATTTCTTAAGTTCTCTCTAGTGCAATTAAAAAATATTTCTTTAATGGGTTCATCATGCAGTAACCTAATTAAATCAATGATAGCTTTACTATTGGTTTCAACTGGAGGAGGGTTGAATCCAAAGAGATGACAGGAGTACCTACTTATTTCATTGACTATTTCTTGCATTTTGAAAGAAACAATGGAGGTGTAGTCGTGGAATCCCAGTATCTTGTGCAACTCAACTCTATTTGATTATTATTTGCTTCCACGTTTTGAGCAGAAAACCTACTACCAGGCTTGTCTATCTCAGTCATGCTAAAGCTGAAGACTTTCATACATATGTATGCATAGCTTAAGTTTTTATGAACATAATTTGGGCTTTTCAAAATAGTGACACAATAACAAAGCAAAATTGAGACATGCATGTAATTTGAATACTGATTTGGTTTCATCTTTTCTTTGTGCTGGCACTTTTGATGCTATTTTTCCTGCCTCCCTTCCATTTTTCTTCTACTCTGCCTTCCCGATAAATAGATTGGGTAGTAAATGATCCACCATGTGGCATCAGCTATGTTTAGCAAGTAAGTGGAGGGTGGACTCTCTATACATATCACCTTAAGGGACATTTTCTTTTGACCAATTTTGGAATTGATTCTACTACGTTTCAGAAAGTGGATATCAAAGAACTTGTAAAATTGTTCACCACTGCTTCACTTGGGCTCTGAATAAAGATGTAATAGTCCTTGGAGGACTATTCACAGTGCAGTCTTAATACACAGTGAAATCTGACTTCACAACTTCCCTTGCATACGTAATTTGACTCTTTGGGGGTTTATGTATTTGTTACATGTGTATCCCGCCTTTCTTCCTAGCAGCCCAAGACAGCACACATGGCTCTTCCCTATACTACTTTATCTTTCACAACAACCCTATGAGGTAGATAGGCCAAGAGAGAGAGAATGACTGGTCTAAGATTACATAATGAGCCACATGGTGGAGTGGGGATTTGAACATGGATCTACCTACATGGATACACAAATCACAACACTAGACTTCATTGTAGACTATTCTTTATTTATTTTAGGTATTTGAAATGCCTCCTTCAATGAGTTCCCGGGGTGGTTTGCCTAGTCAGAATAAAATAAACCATGGGTGGGGACTCCCAACCCCCATCAGCCCCAGCCAGCACAGCCAGTGGTCTAGAATGGTGGGAGTTGTAGTCCAACAACACCGGGAGGGCAACAAATTCCTCCACCCCCACAATAAACAAGCACATTAAGAACACAACTCTATTTATTTTTTATATTTATACCCCGCCTTTTTTCCTGCAAGGAACCCAAGGTGGCTTACATAATCATCCTCCTCCTCTCCATTTTATCCTCAACAACCCTGTGAGGTAGGTTAGGCTGAGAGGCAGTGACTGGCCCAAAGTCACCCAGTGAGTTTCATGGCCGAGCGGGGACTAGAACCCGGATCTCCCGAGTCCCAGTCCAACACTCTCACCACTATGCTACACTGGCTCTCTAGACATAGTTACGGTACTCAGAAATTACCCACACTTGAGTTGAATACAACCTACTTCTTAGTAAATACGCTTAAGACTGTAGCCTTGATTACATTTCCCATTTGTCACCACCAGTGAACTGTACATATAAACAGATTCTTGTTCTAATCTAGCTTCTAATTCTTGGTCCATTTGATCATGTCATGTAATGATGGATATATCTGCCACAAAGATTTCTATGTAATGTTGTTGTTGTTTTTTCCTTTGATGTCAGGGGGCTTCTAGGATCTCGTCCAGGAATTTATGTCAAATCACCATGAATTACCGGAACATCTCAACAGCTATCGTGTAATAGATGATGCTTCCGGAAGGTGGCCATGTCCTTTACTGACACGTCACTACAAAGCAAATATGGCATCTGAGATCCCAGTTCATTAATTCATTTAAATTGAAATCCTTGAATTGAAGTTCATATTGCTCCATTACAGTTAACGTGACCATGTTGCCTTCATCCAACATAACTAGTTTTCAGTATTTTATTAAAACTGCTTATCCCAGTGCAGTTCTACAGAATGCCGGAAGATTTTAAACCCTTGTGTTCTTAATGTGTAATGTATGCATATTGAAAGAATGGGTTGGATCCAGACTTAGGGCAGAATCCTATGGCCCTCCGACCTTGCCGGGGGGGGGGCATAGGATCAGAGTCCCAGCGAATGGGAAGATTCATCCCCCCCCCTGCCACTGTGAGAATTGCAGCTTAACTCAGAGGGAGCAGAGAATTCTGAGAGGGGTGGCAGATGACGTCAGCATCCCCGCTAACCAAGAAGTGTCAGTGCTGCATCCTTGCGAGCCCTGGCTCCACTGCACCACTGGTCACAGTAAGTTTGCCACCGCTAGCATGAGCCCTGCTTCAGAACATCCATGACAAAACTGCACACTCCAAACAAGTTGAACACTGGACTGGCCGTTAGACTTCTCCTCCCATCATGTGGGCTGTCCACCCTTTAAAAGAAAAGAAAAAAAAACTTTTAAAAATGGCACATGTACGTTTAGCTGCTTATACATTCATACTTCAGCTGACCAAGCCGCAAACATTTAAAAACCAGCCCTAAAGCTGCTCCAGGGATTGGAGGGGAGGTTTGTCAATGATATAATTGACATTAGCCAATAGGTATCCTGCAAAGCTGCCTCCCCCCTGGTTCACCTGACCAAACTGGGAAGTTTCAGCGCTTGTTTCTGGGAGTGGAAAGGTATGCTTGCTTTGTTTTTAGCATGGTGAGAGCATTTTCAAAGTATCCTCATGACTTTAAAGATATTATTCCTCTCTTTACCACTACAGTAGTTAGTGTGTGCCATATACTGAAAACATCTGCTTTGGTGTAGCTACTCATCAAAGCGAACCCTGGGGGGGGGGTAGTGATGGGCCACCGTTTAATAGTAAAAGCAGTCCCCATAGGATACAGAGCCCAGAAGAGCTGCCACACCAACTTTCTCCAACATGGCACACACACACTAGATGGGTTGGACTACAACTTCCAGCATGCTGGCTGGAGCATGCTGGGAGTTGTAGTCCAACACATTTGGAGGGCACCAGGTTGGGGAAGGCTGTGCTATACTCTTTCCACCCATTCTGCACTCCATTATCCTGGAAATCGTGTGGTCCATAAAGAGATCTATGGATATGCCCCAAAGCTACAGCCATCACTCTATCCCACTG
>JAHFWL010000994.1:0-11192 GCA_021292165.1 Shinisaurus crocodilurus | reverse complement strand
GCCGTTCCCAGCAACCCACAATAAAATTGCCCTGCCGGGTTCGGACAACACAACAAGCCACCGTGGGTATATCAACACACCTTAAATCAAGCCATTGGTTCTTAGGGTGACCTATTCATGAAAAGAAGCCACCCTGCAGAAACTGTGCTGGGTCCACACGATAGACAACCCACCATGGCTGAGGAGTCATGGTGGGTTGTTGTGCTCTGCGAACCAGGTCAGTATGTCCAGATCCGGCTCCAGCCATCAGTTCCTCATCTGTAACATGTGGGCACATGAGACACACACACCAAGGGCCAAAGTACTTTGCAAATTGAACGCGCAAGCAAGCGGAGACAACTTGCAGTCCTTGCTCTTCAGCAACACCTTTCCGGCTAGCATTTCTCAAGCAGCTTGGCTGACAAAAGAAGTGCCAGGGCAGGGCCGTACCATTCGAAGAGGCAGCACTGGCCAAAGCGAGGCTCACGTCAGCGGACGGCATCCTCCGGCACGTGCATGGCCCCCACCAGGTCGTGGATGTTGATCAGCGGGTGGAGCTGTGCCACTCTCTTCGGGGGATGAGTTCACACGGGATCCCCATGACCCTGCCAGAGAACACACACTGTGTGGGGGCCACTCACTAGCTGCTCCGGGAAGTCCGGTGCATGCATTATGCGCCCCTCCTCACACACACACACACACACTTACTTGAGCCGCGAGGCGATGCGCTTCAGGGAAATCAGTCGGTCCTGCGTCTGAGATAATGAGATAGAACCGGTCCTCACATAACCTAGAACAGGAACCAGCTGCCTGTCAGGGCTCAGCACGGTCCCCTCAAAAGGCTAATCCCCATTTTACAGAGGCTGTTCTATTGGAGCCTTCGAGATGGGACAGGCTCTAAATTCAAACAGACAGACAAGCCTGCTCCCAGATGTGCACAAAGAAGCACCCCTTCTTGAGGATGCGCCACCCAGTCAAGGTGCTGATTCACCTCAGCCCCCCCCCAACGTCTCTGGGTCCCATCCAACTCGTTTTAGTCCTAAGAAATATGGAGGCAAATTCAACCTTACAGCAATTCAGGCTTCCAATTGCTGCAGAAAGCAGGCAAGACACCTGAAGCATGGGGGGCCTGTTCACATGGAAGGGAAGTGCCATTGCTGAGGCCACCCAGGGAAGGGGAAGCAGCAGTCGGCACCCTCCATCGTGCCTGGATACCGCTGCAGCTGAGAGCACCTCCCCTCCCGCTACCAGCTGCCGCTGCTGAGGACTCCAGACGAAGAAAAGCACCAGCTCTTCCACTCTGTTTAGATCCAGCTCCATGACCTGCTGAACTTTGCAACTACGAATCTAGTGCCCAAGTTTGCTTTTTTCCTCCTCCTCCCTCCCAATACCCATTCCTTTTGTGACATGTCTTTTAGCCTGCAGGGGCAGGGACCATCTCCTTTCCTATCTTTGTAAGCTGCTCTGTGAGTCTTTTTGGCTGAAGGATGGAATAAAAATGCTCTAAATAAATAAGTCTACAACACATTGCACGCGTAACAGTGGTAACTTGGGTAGCCTGTTTGACGAGGGTTTTTTTTAAAGCAGGGCAGAGATTTCCTCTTGCTCTTTGGGGCAGTCCAGACTTTAAAGAGCCGCTCCTAACACTGCTCGGCTGGTCGCACTGCTGTCACTTTGAACTTGTGCTGCCGAGTGATCCCTACGGCAGGAAGTTGCAATGGAGTGGTATTAAACCGCCAAGCAAGACTGTGCATACAGTCTTGGGCGCTTATTCCTAACTCATGCACGATCTCGGCCAGCCAAAACTCGGTCTGAGCAGAAGCAGCTTCATAGCCAGCTCCAGAAGGAGAAGAGGTGAGGTGCCTGCCGGGCCCCGACACCAACAAAGAGCCCGCCACTGCCCCGCCACTCTCACTTTGCACAGCGCACCAAAGCGAGTCAGAGGAGGCAGGAATTAATTCTCAGCATGCACCCCCCCCCATCTCTTCCGGATTAAGGGGGCCCACCGTCCAGTTCTGTGGTCCTTTGAGGCTCGCAGGGGAAACTGGTAGCCTCCAATGGCAGTCAGAATAAGGCAAGAAGAACCCTTTAGCTCCTAGTAGGTCCTGCCTGCTGGAACTCTGTCTGTCCCACTTGGATTTCGTCTCAGCAGGGAGCTAAAGCCAGCTGAAGTCTTATGTAGGCTGACCATGAGAGCTGCTGCGTGGTCAGCTCTGCCCATCCTGGAGGAGCTGACTTGGCCTGTAAAGGGCCCTCATCTGATTTTGTAGGCTGAGACTTCTGCGAGGCTCGGGGGGACTCATCCTCTGAGCCAGAGGGCAATGGCAGGGCGGCCCCTGAATAAGGCACTGACGGTCCTACCCTCGAGGAAGTCGCCAGGGCGTCGACCTCATCAGAATTCGCTACTGCACTGGAAGGCGTGAGGGCCAGGGGGGTGACGGAGGTTGTGGGTGCTTTGCTGAGGGCCCGCTAAATCCTAGAGCCTGCCACAAGGGTCAGAGTGCAAATCATCGAGGCAATGAACTGCGCTGGGACTGAGAGGCTTTCTGCTGCATAGGATCGCCTTTATTCCCAGCAATATTAGTCACTGCAAGCACAGGATCCTCCCATCCTTACCAGTTTTTATCCCTGTCTCTTGCTCGAGTTGCTGATACAGCTTGTTCGAGTAGTCGGCCATCTTCAGCTCGATGGACAGGTGCCGTGCTGTGCTGACAATGCCTGAGCAGAATCTAGTGGAACCAGCTGCTAGCCTGAAAGAGAAAAAACAGGAAGGCCCGTGGAAACTGACGCAACCCGCAACATGGACGACACAAGAGGAGGAGGAGGCATGCATGGCTGGGGATGATGGGAGTTGTGGTCCAACACATCTAGAAGGCGCCAGGTTGGGAAACAGTGTGTTACACAGATGGCACAGCCTCCACGGGGGTCTTTTGTCAGGGATTGTGGACCATGAGGGCCGGCACAAGCTGAGGCAGGCTACTTGCCTAGAAAGGGGTAGATCACGTGCACCACCACAGTGATTGTGACCCCTACATTTCTGCCTGGAGGGAGCCTGGGCCTGGAGTGGACGCCTCAGCTGCCAGCAGCCAGAAAAGACTACAGGTCAACTGAAAAGCGGCTCCTTCGGGTTGGCATCTATCGGGAAACCTGTAACGCCCGTCCACTATTATTATTATTATTAGTAGTAGTAGTAGTAGTAGTATTTAGCGCCCCATCCACTCTGCCATGCATCCGTGCTTCTCCCTTGCCTGCCACCATGCTATTCCTTGCACACGGCAAGATCAAAACTTGCAAACTCAGTAAACCTGTGAGATCTGTGTTGTGCATATAGAGAACGGAGAATGAGGGGAAATGATCCAGATGCCAAGCGCCTGGAGCCCGAGTGTCCACGCTAAGGTGTCCTGTAGCAGGGAATATTTTTAGCTGCATGTTGACAAGAGGCACACACTTTCCCTGCCTTTCCAGATGTCCAAGGAGACACTAGGGGTGTACAGATGCCAGGAGGCCTCTCCACCCCCAAGGAACAGCAGAGCAGCGAGAGCCAAATGAAGGGCAAACACTTGCCCTTGCATGCCACTGGCAGGGCACAGCACGACACCCTTTTGGAACGGAAACGCAAAACGACAGGCCAGCTCTTCCAACAGGGCTTCTTTCGTTCTTGACAATCCTAAAGACTAACTTGGACAGCCAGCCCCCACAAGGTTGTCATCAAATGCCATGGAAGGTGTTCTGCCAGGAGTTCTCTGCCAAACTGGACCTGCTCTTGCTTAAATCACTTCTTTCCTTTCGAATCAAGCACTTTGTGCTCCAAAGAGAAATGGACATAGTTACAGCTGTTGAATGCCCTTCTTTTAAAAAAGTTATAAATACTGAGCAGGCAACGATCAGGGAAACTTTTAAGGAATACAGTAAGCCTACGTAGGACAGGATTTTGGATTAGATTATCCCCTGGCTCCTTCCTTACTCTTATCGACATATAAGCAAGATCACACCGATGTACAAAAAGGTAATCTAGAATAGCTACCAACCCAGGAATCCACACACCAAATCCAGTCCATTCATACATATGCACTGAAATGATGGGTGGGGTGGAAATCCACTCCTCCGTGATATTTTAGCTACCCTGATTATGACTGCAACAAGATAATTAAAGGTTAATCAACCTTGACTCTGCATCCTATGTTTTTTTTTTAAAAAGGCAGAGGAAATTCTGTAGAAACATTTACCCAATATCTATCTTGTACTGAGCATGTGGCACTGAAGCCTCTAACGCCAGTATTAGCTGATGTGACAGTATGGTGTTCCATAAACATTCCAACTGCTCAGGGGAAAAGTGTCAGAGTGCTGGCACTTCAGGTTCCAAGACAGAAATGATGGTGACGGTTTGGCTGAGACTGGAATAGGCAGGAGTAGCTTTGTGGAGCAGGCTTCACTACTCTCACCCATCTGCTCCCTCCCTCATCATGTGACTGTGCCGATTCTCCTTTGCCATGCCTGGAACCTCCTCCCAGAATGCCTCCGCGGTGCCACCTTTCTTACTTCCTTCAAACCCCTCCAGAAAACCAGCTTCTCTGCAAAGCTTTGGGCACAACCTCATATTTATTTGGAACATTTCTATACCACACTTCACCCTTGGGGAAGTGGTGCCAGATAATGTGTTACAGTGAGAAACAAAGGTTACGGAAAGCGGACACAAGAGATGGGATGCCGAAGTCAAAGGGAAACAAGGAGAAAAAGAAATTCAGTTATTGGGGGGGGGGCACAAGAAAAAGGGTAACTGAAAAGGGTAACTCTTGCTCTCTTGAAAGGCAAGAGTTGAAGCAGTCTGAAAAGCATTCCAACCGTAAGGTACCACAAAAAACAAACAAACAAAGGCCAATAAGGGGAATGAATGATTGAATAAGAACCAATGTCCATGGAAAACAAGCATGCCAGCGAGAAGGGTTCTAGACCAGACTAGCCTAGTTCCCTATGTGCAGGGGATGGTTTATTAAGTGCGGGAGTAGAATGCCATTTCTGAACAGGTAACAGATCAGTTCCTGGCTTGGGTGCTACAGTTAACCAGCCAGCAGCTACACAGACAATTTACCTTGGCTGCAAAGCATTCTGCAACAGCGTTCCCAAGCCTGGTGCCCTCCAGATCAATACATCAATACAATGATGGGAGTTGCAGTCCAACACATCTGGAAGGCACCAGGCTGGGGAAGGCTGTTCTACAACAACAGACTTTTGTTCACTTCCAGAGAACCAACAGAGCGCTATCTGCCACATCAAACACTTGGTTTTGCTTTAGCAAAGAAAGAAAGGTCTTTACCTGCCCTGCTCCAGTAAGACGATGTCTGTCCACCCTAGTTTGGAGAGGTGATATGCCACTGATGTACCCATAATTCCACCTCCACAGATAACCACCTGTGCGTGTGCTGGCAGAGGTGTCAGGTGAGGTTCTGCTCCACTTGTACTGCTGTGTCGAGAGCCAGACATGCTCCACCATCCTGGGCCCATTCTTTGCCATCGGACATCCGAAATAGTCGGAGGAACATCGACGATGGGTCCGTCAGATCTCCCCAAGGCGCCACAGATAAATCCCCACAACTTCTGCTTCTGGAAAACATTAGAGTTCTTTTTGTTATACAAAATCAATCTTGGAAAAAGTATAGTGACCTTAAATTGCATCGGCCAGGGGCAGCCCCACGTAAAGCGCATTGCAGTGGTCTAGCTTCAAGATTACCAGAGCATAGATTACTGAAATCAGGCTATCCCTATCCAGATAGGGGCATGGCTGGGCCATCAGCCAGAGCTGGTAGAAGGCACTTCGTGCCACTGAGGCCACTTAAGTCTCGGTGACAAAGATGGCTCAAGGAGGACCCCCCAAGCTATGGACCTGCTCCTTCAAGGGGAGTGCAACCCCATACAGAACAGGGTAGTAGAACACCCTCCATCCGGTCAGAGGAACCACCCGCCAACAGCATCTCAGTCTTGTCTGGATTGAGCTTCAGTTTGTTAGCCATCCAGCCCATTGTTGCAGACAGGGCACCGGTTTAGCATATCCCCAGCCTCACCTGCTGAAGATGAAAAGGAGAAATAGAGCTGCGTGTCATCAATGTATTGATGGCAACGCACACCAAAACTCTGGATGACCCCACTGTGAAGGATTGAGGCCTACACAGGCTTCGGTTAGTTGAAGCCTGTAGGCCCAAACACTTCCCTAAATTAGTTGAAGCCTGAAGGCCCAAACATTTCAGGATGGGAGGGGGCATTTGTGAGTTTAAGTTCACCCAATAGAAGTGAAGTATATTTCGTCTGTTCAAGGTCACTGGTTATACCTTCCAATCCTGGAAGGCTTTTGTGTGTGGGGTGTGGTCAGCTAGCGCCAGAGAGAGACTGACTGCAGAGAGAGAGAGGTAGGCCGAAGTTAAGTTAGAGAACCTGCGTTATTTGTCTGTTTAATTTTATCATACTTGCTTTTGACTATAACTGCTCTATTGTGTAAATACCCTAATGCAATAAGTAAACTGTTGTTGTTTAACACGTGTTGTTGGAGTGACTTCTTCACCACGCCTGAAGCCTATCCCATGCTACAGGAAAACAGGCAAAGGATTTGATTCCTGGAATGGGAGAAGCCTTGAGAAGAGGCAGAGATCCTTCCAAAGCAGGTCACCGGGGTCCCTGCAGTAGTAGAACCTTGACACACACTCAGCATTTCATGGATATGGTGAAATAGCATGGGGGCTAAGACTGTAGAACTCCATACTGGAGAGTCCACAGGGCCAAGCAATATTCCCCAAGCACCCACCTTCTGAAGCCAGCATACAAGTAGGAGAGGAACCACTGCAACACAGTACCCCGCCCTCCCCACTCCTAACTCAGACAGCTGCCCCAGACGGATACCATGGTCGATGTATCAGAAAGCGGCCGAGAGATCCAGGAGTATCAACAGGGTCACACTCCCCCTGTCTCTCTCCCGACATAGGTCATCATACAGGGCGACCAAAGCTGTTTCCGTGCCAAAACCAGGCCTGAACCCAGACCTGAAATGGATCCAAACATCAGATCATCCAAGAGCGCCTGGAGCTGGTTGGCCACCACCGCTCAAGGACCCTTGCCAGGAAAGGAACATTCGCTACTGGCCTAAAGTTATTAGGATCTTCCAGGTCCAGGGCGGGTTTTTCTCAGGAGTGGCCTCACCACCGCTTCTTTCAAGTGGCATGGGACCACTCCCTCTCGCAAGGAGGCATTGAACACCTCCCTGGACCCGCCGGCTGTTCCCTCCCTGCTGGTTTTTATGAGCCAAGGGGGCAAGGATCCAGTAAGGATGTGGTTGCACGAACCTGTCCAAGCACCTTGTCAACATCCTTGAGCTGTACCAACTGAAACTCATCCAAGAAAATTTGACCAGGCTGTGCTCTAGGAACCTCACCTGATTCAACTACCATAACATTGGAGTCCAAGTCCCAGCGGATGCAAGAGACTTTTTCCTGGAAGTGTCCGCTGGGCGGCAAATAGAAGATTGAATAGAGGTAGTGAGCTGTTGTTTCTCTGCCATCCTCACTGCCCCTAAATATACCCGATTGTAGGCACAAACTAGGGCTCAACTGCATCCACTAGGAGTTTTTCTCCATCTGCACTCAAGCCGCCTCCTGTTTTGTTTCATCACTCTCAGCTCCAGGGTGTACCATGGAGCAGTACGCGCTCTACTACAGAGAGGGCGCTCAGGAGCGATGGTGTCAATCGCCAGGGCCATCTCTCTATTCCACAGATCGAGCAGGGATTCAACAGGACCGCCAGCCATATCAGCTGGAAACCCCCCAAAGGCGCTCTGGAAACCATCTGGATCCATTAGCCTCCATGGGCGGACCATCTTAATAGGTCCCCCACCCTAGCAGAGGGGGAAAGTCTCCATTAGTCTAAATAAACGTATTCTATAAGATTTCAAAGGCAAAAACGTCAACCGGGAAACATCGCCTTCCTCCAGAAGAATGCATTTCTTAACTGCTGATAGCCTGTGACCTCCCAGCTTTTCCAGCCAGCAAAGCTTGCCAATTACTTTGACCTACAAAGGTGCCTCGTGGAAATGCAGTAATTTCAAATCAGCAGTAACTAATTCATGAATGACAAATCGCACAGATGAAAGCTTATTTGAGTTTACCTTTGCATGTAATTAACAGATCAAGGGTAGAAGTATTTCTTAGTGACCCTTTAAGCCAAATTTTTGGGAAGTGGATACTTGGTTAAGCCTTGCTGAAATGCTCGGCTTCCCAAACAGTGTTTAATTTATTCATTTTGCCATACAAATGATCAACAATGGCAACCAGATTCTGAAGTTTTGTCAGTGTCAGTCTTGAAAGCCTGCAAGTTTAATCCAAAAGCCATTATCAACAGATGGTGGATGCAAGGGCAGCCTTCCTGCAAGAGGACTGCTCTAGTGCTCTTTCCCACCAACACCCTTTCAAAAAAAAAAAGGGAAGGAAGAAAAGAGGCTACATTATGTGCATTCCATGCTGAAAAGGAGAACCCTGTCCACAAATCGAGCAAAACTGCAACTCCACCACCAAAATTAGGAACATGAACATGGACAGGAGACTGCAGTCTGTTTAAGGAGCTGAAGAGAAGAAGCAGCAGCACCACAGCTGGCACCCACCGCAGCCCCACGCTCTCTTGCGCAAACCGACTCTTTTGGCACACAAGGACTAGTACAACAGTCTCCCATACCCTGGCACCCTTCAGATCTGTTGGGCTACAACTTGGCTGGCTGGGGATGATGGGTGTTGTAGCCCAACACATCTGGAGGGTGCAAGTTTGGGGAAGGTGGTGTTACACTATGTGCCATACCAAAAGCCCAACCAAAAGTAAAGCCTCTCCTCTCACCACTGTCCTTTGGCACAGTCCCACCTCTTTGGTTATGCCACAGGGAGACAGTCTTCCACATGGGTGCAAGAGGTAAACCTATCGCTCTATTCAACGCTGACAGGGCCACATCTGGAAAACCAAAGTACAGTACAAGGCTCAGCACCTGGAAAAGACCCAGAGTAGAGTGACCAGACACAACAGAAGGACCAGAAGATACACCCTCCAAGCAGACACCGTGACTTCAATGTCGCCAGATGCTGGCAGCAAATGATGGGACCTGAATTCCTACACATCTGAAGGGCACCAGATTGGAGAAGGCTGGCATGACACTTCATGCATCTGACAAAGCGGGCCGTGCCCACAAAAGCTTATGCCAGAATAAACAGGTTAGTCTTTAAGGGGCCCCCAGACTCTTTGTTACCATTATTCCAAAATTCATATTAGCAGCCTTCCCCAACCTAGTGCCCTCCAGATGTGTTGGGCTGCAACTCCCATCATCCCCAGCCAGCATGACCAAAGGTCAGGGATGCTCTGGCTCACATTTGCATGCTTTGTCCCCGCCCGCTGCAAGGATCATTTCCATGCCCAGGACCCACCCCTCCAGAGCTCATTTGCATGCGCACGCCCCGCCCCCTACGGCGCTCATTTGCGTGCCCAGGCCCCGCCCTCCTGCGCGACCTTCCGCCTTTCCTTCCCCGATTTCCTGCCTGCGCTTTATGCACAGCCGCACGGAAGCAGCCAATCAATGCCCGGGAGTGGGCGTCAGCCGGGAGAGAGCGAGAGCGCGTGTGCTCCAGACGCCGCGCAAGCGCGCTTGGACTGCAATCTGCGAGGAGGGGGGAGAAAGAGGGGCTCCTGGTGTGCGCAAGCGCACTGGGGCCGCCTTGCCCGAGCTGGGTGGGTAGGAGGAAGACTCCTCGCCTGAAGGCAGGGCGGGCTCCTATTCCTTCCTTTTTAGAGAGTCCTGCATGTTTGTTTGTTTGTAAGTTGCTAAATAAATATATTTTTCAGGTTGCACTCTTTTAATACTGCAAAGCAGCCTTGCCCAACTTGGCGTTCTCTGGACGTGTTGGACTGCAGCTCTCATCATCCTCACGACCAATGACTGCTGATTGGGGATGATGGGAGCTGCAGTCCCCACAAAGCCAGTGGGCGCCAGGCTGGGGAGGGCGGCTTTATAGGTGTCTACCCAGATTGTAAGATCTACTGCGTCCAGTAAAGGGTGACTACTCCCACGTAAGCGGGTAGGATGGACGTCTCCATCAGCAGAGTACTATGGAAGAGAATCTGGGAGGTCTTTTTGCACCTCCGGTCAGCCAAGTCCATCACATGTAGAAGTGGACGCACCGTTTTTAGAACCGGACGTGCTGGCTGGGGACGATGCCGTCCAACACGCCTGGAGTGCACCAGCCGAGGGAAGCCGTTCTAAACCGTAGGAGAGAAATTGTGTATCATCAACAATGTGGTAACCAGGCAAGCTCAGGAGAGGAGCGCGCCGCGCCGCGCAGTCCTAGGGCTCAGGAAGGGGGAAGTTGGGCGATGTATAAATTGAATACATAAAGCTTACCGCTGAGGGAAGGATGCCGAGCGACTGGCGCTTTCCTTCAGCTCCGTCATTCTCCAGGCTCACTGGGTGAAGAGGTGACGTGACGGGGAGGCAGGGCCGGTGCGAGGCAGTTTGGCGCCCAAGGCAAGATCGGATATTTAGCGCGCCCCCTTCCCACTTGAGCCCTCCCTCCAGCTCCCTCCCTCCAGCTCCCTCGGAACTTACTGTGGAGTGGACCTGGTGTACGGCTCAGCCCCGCTGGAACTGCTGGACCTGGAGGCGGGGAGGGAGGCACCCCCTGATCCATTCCGGAGCCGTCCGTTTTGGAGCGTGGGCGGAAGGGAGGGAGGGCGGAAGGAAGAAGGAAGGAGGAGGAAGGGAAGGAGGAAGGAGGGCGGAAGGAAGGGCGGAGGGAGGAGAAGGAAGGGAGGGCGGAAGGAAGGGCGGAGGGAGGAAGGAAGGGGGAGAGGAAGGGCGGAGGGAGGGAGAAGGAGGGAGGGGGAAGAAGGAGGGGGAGGGCGGAGGGAGGGAGGGAGGGGAGGAGGGAGGGAGGCGGAGGAGGGAGGGAGGGAGGGAGGAAGAGGGGAAGGCGCAAAGAAGGGAGGAAAGAAGAGGAAAGAGAAAAGAAGCCACAGAAATTATTTTAAAGAAAGATTAAGGGGGGAAGAAGGGGGAAACTGATGAAAAAGGAAAGAAAGAAAATCTGAAGTAGACCATTGGAGAAGGGGAAAAGACAAAATAGATTAAGAGGAAGGAAGGAAGGAAGGAAGGAGGGGGAAGGCGGCGAAAGAAGAGAGGAAAGGAAGAGGAAAGTGAAAGA